>BRDA01089713.1:1243-12806 GCA_036984385.1 Crenuchus spilurus
AGGACCATGATGTTTCTGACTCACGGTCTTTTGTCCACTCTTTACTGACCTCACCAATGAGATTGTCTTATTTACCTCTGTACCTTTTTTTATTAAATGATATTAATCTTAATATGATCTTAAATGATATTGTCTGTCAAGAATATGTTTGGCCTAAGGTTTTTTCAACCCTGTGATTTGTTTAACACTTATTTTTGATTTACGTTACAAAATATTGACATTTGCCATCTCCACATCATTGCATTTAGTTTTTATTCACAATTTGTTTAGTGTCCCAACTTTTTTGGAATCCGGTTTGTATAAGAACTGTCTGTTATAGTAAATTCTAGTATAATTCTAATTATAGTAAATTATTTTTTTCCATGTCTCCATTTATTCTGTTAGAGTAACCACTCCAGTCATTTCTCACCTGTTTTCTGGCACTCAGTCTTTGTAGTACCAGGATGATGCCACCTTTTAATCATCCAATCAGAGCAGCACTCATCAAATTGTTGAGCTTACCCTGAACAAAACTTTCCATCCAGAGCAAAGTCACATGTCTTCTATGTAGACATCAAAGAATAAATTAAACTGAACAGAATAAACAAATAAAATGTATTATATTGATCTTTTCTGGCTTAATTTACTTGAGTTTGGTTTCTTAATGAATGAACACTCTCCTACTGTTCATATGTGGTACTGACTCTTTAAATCCCTCTAACTGTGGTGATGTTTTCTACAGAGAGTCTGTTTTTGTACAGGGTTTCTGTTATTGTGTCTCACTGTGGTTCTCGAGCACAGTAATACACAGCTGTGTCTGCAGTCTGCAGATTCTGACCTCTTAAGGTCACTGTGCTTCTGGACGTGTCTCTGCTTACTTGAAATTTACTTTTGTGTTTATCACTGTAGTAAGTGCTGCCATCACCACATACACATCCAATCCACTCCAGAGCTTTTCCTGCAGGCTGGAGGATCCAGTCTGTACAGTAGCTGCTATCAGTCAGTGAATATCCAGAAACTGTACAGATCAGTGACATTGACTGACCAGGACTTATGACCATGGATCCAGGCTGGCTCAGTTCAACACAGTGAACATCTGAAAATGTCATAATTAACATTATAAACATAAAAGAACATAAATGTTTAAAACGTGTCTGACAGAAAGTCCAAAAGCACTCACAGGTGATGGCAGTCAGCAGCAGCAGTAGTGATGGAGAGAACATGGTGTTTGATGAATGAGTGAAAGCTGTTGATCTTCACCTCCACCTGCTTAAATATGTAGTAGAAGAGAGAAGATTTGCATAGAGCTGCTCTAATCTTAATGTATGATGATGTGTCATATATCAGACATGTCTTCACTCTTCTCATCTCTTATTGATCCTCTCTGAGAGCTTTTATGTTCTTATTATAGTGCTGAGAATAAAGGCTCCATTTATTTATGTAAAACACTCATATTTCTCTTCTTTATTTCTTTACAGTGGGTAAGAACACACCATAATATCACTGTAATGTAATGTCATATGTTTCATCAGGAAAATAAACCAAAAAAACACACAATAAGAAGTTACACAAAGTAAAAGATCTTATATGTTATTAACCTGTTTTCAGTATGTTTGTGCTTAACCAGCTTGTTAAAACAAATAGTGATCATCTGTACCGTCTTCTTCATCAGCTTTATAGTTAGATCCTGAACCATCATGTGATAAAGTGATAAAGTGCACAATTACAGGTCAATGTGTTTGCACACAGAAGCATTTGACCTCCACATTTAACCCATCCATGCAGTGATAACACACACATACACACACACACTAGTGAATACAACAGTGAGAACATGTTCCCAAAGCTCTGCAGCCCCTCTCCACAGTGTCTGGGAGTTAAATCCTCAATCAAGGGCACTTCAGTCATGTCCTGCCCTGGTATCAAACCAGCAACCTTCTGGTCATAAAACTGGATCCCTGACCACAAGGCAGCAGCTGCCCCTAATATCTACATAATATTTAAGTTAATTAGACTGTCATGGAGCCAACACTCATTTTTCTAACAATAATTACAAATTTTTTTTCATTTAGATTTTAAAAAATAGTTTACAGTTCAGCTTCTGCAGTAAAGAATTAGAAACACTGGCCTGAGATCTGACAATAACAAACCTTACTTATAAAAGAAGTTTAAGAAGTTTTTCCTCCTGCATCTGTTGCTTTTCATCACTGACAGTCTAAATCTACAGCCAGACATCAGAAGCTGAAACATGTGGTTAAATGTGGGGTCTAGTGGTTAAGTTTGGATCTCACTTTCTGGGTTATTTATTAAATAGATTCTGTGTATTATTTTAGAGTCTGAACATCATCAATAGTTTTATTTGCCACCTAAACAATAAAACTGAGTCAATATGTGTTCTGATCAATTTAGCTGACAAACAGATCATCACAGAGAAAGTGATTCATTTAGGTTTCTGTTTGTTTGTTTTGTGTTTTCTTTTGATTTAAGTCTCTTTTTTCCTCTTTTTACAGATTGTGTCTGTTTTCACATTAAAGGTAATTGATTTTTGTCAGATGCTTATATAACTGTCTACAAGATTATCTGCCCTACTGTTAATAAATACAGAAGATGGTCACTCTGTTACTCTACAGAAATGTATTTTGGTGTGTTTTACTTTATTGATGTTTAAATAAAAATGGACAGCTGTACATCACTAGACAATATCCTCAAACATCTGGATGATGGACAGAGCATGAGGCTGGAGACAGGTGGAAGCTCCAACTCTTGATATTTCTGATAAATGTTTATTGTTTTTTAGGTTATAGCTCCCCCTGCTGGTCTGACTTAAGTCTGTTTCCTAACTTTAACCATTATGGTGAGTTTTTGTAAAGCTGGTTCACAGGTTTATGTCACTGTGGGCTCTGGCACAGTAATACACAGCTGAGTCCTGTACAGTCAGAGCACTGAGCTTCAGGTACACCATGTTTTTGGAGTTTTCTCTGGTGATTTCCACACGTCCCTCAACAGCTTTGGCATATATAGTTCTACTAGCATCAGACCAGATAACCCCCATCCACTCCAGAGGTTTTCCAGCCTGTTGTCTGATTCAGTGCATGCCATAGCTCCCAAAAGTAAAACCTGATCCTCTACAGGACAGACTCAGAGTTTCTCCAGGTTTTTTCAGATCAGAACCAGAAGGAATGGACTCCAGACTTTGGCATCTTAAACCTGTCAGAAAACAGAACCATTTATTACAAACATCATATCAACATTTAAAACGTAGTTTAAGTGGTTTATAAAACTCACAGCTGAAGTTAAGTAGAAGCAGTAATAATGAGAGTGAGCTCTTCATGATGAGTGTTGATGAGACTTTACTGCCCCACTCAGCTCAGCAGCTCATATATACTGGAAGGACACTCAGCACAATGGATTTGCATCATGATGTCAAGGACTGTAGAGTTAACTGTGACAAACACTCATTAATGCTCACTCTAAACTACCACTACTTCTACTACAGCTACTACTATCACTACTATCACTACTACTACTACTATCACTACTACTACTACTACTACTACTACTACTACTATCACTACTACTACTACTACTACTACTACTATCACTACTACTACTACTACTACTACTATCACTACTACTACTACTACTACTACTTCTTCTACTACTACTATTATCACTACTATTACTACCACTACTACCTATGGACAAGCAGTGCCCAGGGCCCCTCACCCCTATTATCAAATATTATTTCCTTTAATATTTAAAGGAAAATAAAATTCCAGACTCCGCAAGGGCCCTTGCCCCACTTGCGGCCCTGGTAACTCAGTCCCACTTTTGCCCCCCGCTATGACGCCCCTGACTACTACAACTACTATCACTACTAATACTACTAATCAGTTAAACGTCATCTCATGAGACAGTGGCAGTCATCACTGATGGAAGTAAATGATCTTCCACAAAATTCACATTTTCCTACTTTCTATTAAGTGGAACAAATAAAATAGTGTTTTGTTTCTAGTAAAACTACATTGTAAACTGCAGTTTATTTTTTGTAGTTTATTTTGTAATGCATTTGTAAAATGTTCATGTATTTTGTAAAAGGAACTTTATCACAATACAGTTTGTGAAAGTGTTCATTCTGCACTTTATTTGGTGTCCTCTACTGCCCTTACTGCCTG
The DNA here is from genome assembly GCA_036984385.1 of Crenuchus spilurus. Lineage (NCBI taxonomy): Eukaryota > Metazoa > Chordata > Actinopteri > Characiformes > Crenuchidae > Crenuchus > Crenuchus spilurus. The sequence goes on from BRDA01089713.1 coordinate 5,398, forward strand.
GTTGTTCTGCTGTACCTTCATAGACACCTGCTGATAGTCAGACTCTGAATAACATCCCCTCATGAAAATAAATGTTCAAAAGCAGCTGCATGTTATTGTACAGTGTCTCCATGTATAGTCATCACTGTGCTTGTTTCGCACAATAATACACAGCGGAGTCCTCTGTTGTCACACCAGACAGTTTCAGATACACCAAGCTCTTAGAATTGTCTCTGCTGACTTCAATTCTGCCTTGGAATGATGATGCATAGTCAGTGTTTCTTCCATGACTATAAACACGTCCCATCCACTGCAGCGGTTTTCCAGCCTGTTGTCTGATCCAGTGCATGCTACAACAATCAAAGCTAAATCCAGATCCTCTACAGGACAGACTCAGAGTTTCTCCAGGTTTGAGCTGAACTGCCGTTTGTAATGATTCCATACTTTGGCATTTCACACCTGCTGAACAAAGTTAAATATGTGATGATTAATGATGTATTAATGCTGTGTTATACAGAAAAATGTTTTAATGAAATATTGCATCAAGGACTCACTGCTGAAGTGGAGCAGTAGCAGTAATAATGAGAGTGAGTTCTTCATGGTCAAAGCTGATGAGACTCTACTGCTCCTCTCAGCTCAACAGCACATAAGTACTGAACAAACACTCAGCAGACTGGATTTGCATCATGATGTCATGGGTGGACATAAAATGTCAGTCACAGTGATATTAAATCACAGCAACATTAAAAGGAAATCCAGTGAAAGGTCTAAATCACATCACTAATACAGCTGCAGTGTTAGAGACTGACAATAGAGACACATCTAGTGAATAAACAACAATTCAAAAAGAAAAAAAATGACTTTATCATTCATGTTATTTATTTAGTCTATAATCATGCAGTACTGCATCAGCAAAAGTTGCATTTTGAATGAGAGACTTTAAATGCATAAATATTAAAGAAGAATTAAATATAGCATCATGATTTAAATCTGATAAAAATGTTAACAGAGTTTTTGTGTATTTATGATATTAATGTTCCCACCATTGGATTAAAGATCAACCATCATGACTTTATTCACTCCTGTCTATTGTTTACATATGTTACATAATAAGCATGAACTGATCAGCATTGTCATTATTCCACAGATATACATCTGACACACATTACCAGTATTTATAGGACCAATAATTGAACCCTGAGGTACACCCTAGGAAACAGGTTCAAATGATGATTCATGCTTAACTGTGACCACAAATTATTGTTTGCCACTCAGTTTTGATTGGAATCAACCTATGAGTTTGTACACAGCACCAAAACTGAAACAAAACATAAGTTAGAGTATATGAGTATATATGAATGAGCATATTATTCTAATCAACCTCAAATCTGGAGATCCTGTAAAACATCAGCTCTGAGAACACTGAATAAAACTAGATGTATAATTAAAATAGAGCTAAATCTTAAGACAATACAGCTTGTGTTTGCCACTGTTCATTCTGTATTTCATTTCTTGTCCTTTACTGCCCCCTGTTGTTGTTCTACTGGACTTCCTGCCACCTGCTGAAACTCGGATACTGAATAATATTCCATGAAGAAAAAAGTATCTAAAAGCAGCTCAGTGTTTTTGCTCTGTGAGTCCACATTTATTCATCACTGTGTGACTCTCGTGCACAGTAATACACAGCTGAGTCCTCTGTTGTCATATCAGACAGTTGGAGGTACACTCTTCATGATGAGTGTTAATGAGACTCTACCGCTCCACTCAGCTCAGCAGCACATAAGTACTTAATGGACACTCAGCAGACTGGATTTGCATCATGATGTCATGGAGGTGTAATGGAAAACAGCACAAACATTCACACGTCCAGCTCTTTATTACAGAGTGATTTGATGATGTCAGTATTATTATTAAAGCTTCACAGCTATCAGTCAGACATATAGGCTGCATGTGTCTCTACAAGACATTCAGTTTTACACACTAAGCGCTGAAGGATTCCCTGAAACAACCATGACTGATGCTAAAGATGTGATGTCAGTTGACACATATACAACATTAGTGTATTAATACCTCAAATATAGAAATGATAGACAAATATAATAACTGGACATTCATTTGTTGAGGAAAACGATCCAGTGTTACAGAAAAAAGTGGTAAAGTGAACCTCTAGAATGAACAGATAATTTGAAGGTGAATTTAGAGTCAGGTGTTTTCAATCAATGAGATGTCAATCAGGGTGTTTTTCCAAAAGAGTCTTTGATAATTATGTTAGAACTTATGTAGCTGGAATGATGCAGTTGAGATTAGAGTGTTTATTATATATATATCATATCTATAGGCCCATTCCAAAAAAAATTAGAATATCATGGAAAAGTTTATTAATTTCCATAATTCCATTCAAAAAGTTAAACTTTCATAGATTATAGATTCAGGGCCCACATTATAATCTATGAAAATTTTACTTTTTGAATGGATTTATGGAAATTAGTCAACTTTTCAATGATATTCTATTTTTTGGAATGGGCCTGTATATGGTTATATGTGTATAAATATTTACTTATAAATATAATCAAACTTGCTTCTCATTAGAGACACTGCCATGACTCTGCAAGATCCTGTTTACATATGGCATTGCTGTATATGGTCCCCCAAAACACTTTTGTTGTATTGTGAATGGTTTTGCAGTGTGTTTATGAATCTGCAGCACGTCTGTTGAATGTAGTTCCCATGTTGTCATTTTGATTAAAATGTTTTCTGTATTTGCAGCACATTTGTGAATCTGCAGCACACTGGATCTTCTCTGCCACTGTACACAACACCTGAAAGTACAAACAGTAAAAATAAAAACAATTGAAATTTAGATGTAACAGTGTCATTAATGTCCAACACTCAGCAGAACTTTTTAAAGCAGAATTCCAGCAGTTTCTGATAATAAATGTTGTAAATGTAAAGAAAGACATTCAGAGAAGTTTGGTGTAAAATACTTCACTAGAGACACTTTCAGAGCCACAGTTGTGTGAAACCAGATGTCTGAAAATGTCTCTAAAACTGTTATAGTTTTTAGATTGTAAATAAAATGACTATATTTGTGTTGTAGACTCGGATGTCTTTTTCTCATCACCATCACTGTAAATAAAATATATGTCAAGGCAAGTTTCTGTGAAACATTTCACATCAGACATGTCTTACCCAATGACTTATAAAGACATTTTGTCAACATTGTTGAAATCATTTTAAAAAATACTCAAAACTTTTTGTCAGACTAAGACTAGATGGCCCACAGAAGAGACCAAAATGAAACTTAAAATAAGTAAACTTTTAAAAAATCAGTAAAGATCAATGAACAATAAGAGCAAACAAAATGTATTTAAATTAGTTTAAAATGCAGTTTTATGCCAATGTTACTGTATAAATGATTAAACTACATTTCTGCATTAAGGCTTATGAAAAGTTATGACTATTATTATTATTATTATTGTTATTATTATTATTATTATTATTATTATTATTATTATTATTATTATTATTATTATTATTATTATTATTATTTTATTCAATGTGTCAAATTCAGAATAAAATAGAAAGTCTGCACTAAATGTGCTGAAAATACTTTCATTTATTCTCTGTAGAAGTGAACTTAAGTTTTACTTATTTTCTCTCCGAAAATAAACAAAATATCTCACTACAGACTGTTTTGCACAATATAAAAAATCAATTTTATTGGGTCTCATTTAAAATTCTAATGAATCTTAAGCTGGTGGGTGAGTATGTAGTTATTTTTTAGATGCAGGTTTTATTTTGTGCTGGAGAGAGAAAGGAGTGCAGGACAGGCTTCAGCAAGCACAGCACACAGCAGGTGGAAGTATTAGGCAATAGCCAGGACCAAAATAACCCCAAAATCCTACCAAAAGCAGAAATGAAAGACCATCTGTGTCACTTACAGGACTGAGTGGAGCACACCTGCACAGAAACATCTGCTTATATGTCATTTGTTATGTAAGTGATGTTTTTCATTGTCCTGCTTTGTTTGGTGACCCTTCACATGTCAGTGGAGACTTTATACTGAATTTGACTAATAAAACAACACAGACACTCTTCTCACTGAAACATTTTAATATTTTAACATACAGATCACTCAGAGGTTACACTTATGTAAATGATGATCACTTATTGTTTAAGAAAATGGACTTTTATTCTGGCGTCATTATAAAAGATTCATTTCAGCAGAAGCATAAAGACAAGCGTGTTCACCTCTAAGCCACAGTGCTGGTGCTGATATACACGAGCTGATATATTTTGGGTGTCCAGATGTTCTTGATGATCATGTGGATTTGTTATAATATTTTAAGCAGCTCACTTGATTTCTTGAATTAATATAATGAAGTATTGAATGACAAATCCAGGTATTGGAGAAGAACTACAAAAATGCTGAACTACTATGAGAGAGGTGTAAAGGCTTTGTTTTACAGTTTTTCTCAGTCAATTTGGTTCATTTCTCACATCATGATTTACATTCTCATCACAACAAGTGCATTTCTCACAACAGTTAGTGCAAACAGCAAAACTCAATGAAACACTTGCAAAAGCATGTAACTCACTCAAAATTATTTGTCTTTGCCTCAAAAGCAAATATTTATGTCAATCAACTAGTCAATGCCATCAGAATGTCTCGTCTGTGTGTCATCGCCTATGAACAAGGCCGTCAGATTACTTAGTCATGTTGTCAGCTTTTGATTACAGAAACGCCGGATATTCTGTGGTGTATCAATTGAAATGATGTGTTACATACAAAATACAAACTTACACAGCACACACAGTTACACATGACTGAAGAAATTGGACTGGAATCAAATTTATAAAGAAATATTACAGTTTTTCTCAGTCGATTTGGTTCATTTCTCACATCATGATTTACATTCTCATCACAACAAGTGCATTTCTCACAACAGTTAGTGAAAAAAGCAAAACTCAATGAAACACCTGCAAAAGCATGTAACTCACTCACAATTCTTTGTTTTTGCCTCAAAAGCAAATATTTATGTCAATCAACTAGTCAGTGCCATCATAATACTTAGTCTTTGCGTCATTGCCTATGAACAAGGCCGTCAGAATACTTAGTCATGTTGTCAGTGTCTGATTACAGAAACGCCGGATATTCTGTGGTTTATCAATTGAAATGATATGTGTTACACACAAAATACAGACTTACACAGCACACACATCTGACACACATGACTGAAGAAATTGGACTGGAATCAAATTCATGCAGAAATATTATTTTGCTGTACTGTTCACACTGTAATTTTTTGACAAAAAAATTAGACTGATATTCTGAAACACAGACAACTGACAGCAAACACAATACAAAAACTACAAAATTACAGACGTCCTCTAAACATTCAAAACATCCTGAGACAGTAACTTAAGGAGTTATAGAGCTTTCTTTTCTGTACATCCTGACGCTCCTCTTTGTTGGGCCGCATATTTTCATCCACATCACACTAAATATCTTCTCTTGCAATGCAGCGTGTAAGGAATCTCCTGGAGTGTCTAATCCAGCCTCTACAGGCATCAGCTGTGATATCCTCACAAGCTGCATCCACGGCAGTCAGCAGGTTCATCTGGGTGTGTGGCTGCTGATTGTACACCTTCCATCTCCAGGCTGAAAAGAGCTCCTCAGTTAGGTTTAGTGATGGAGAACAGGGTGGGAGGAATTCCATCAACATCATGTGATGAATGGTAAACCATTGCCTGATGGTGTTAGAGTGGTGAAAACTCACATTATCCCAAAAAAAACACATATTTGGGCAAATCCTCTTGCATCACACCTCTCTTAGCCTCTCATTATCAGAGATAAGAGGGTGTACAAGAATGTAAGGAGATGCTGTATGTTGTAGGGCCCTATAATGGGAATATGTATAAGCAGCACACATTGTGATGTTTCCTTCTCGTTGGCCTGGTACATCAATCGTAGCCCTTTGGCTAACGATGTTTCGACCACGCCTTCTGGATTTTTTCAAGTTTGAAGCCTCTTACAGGTCTAAAAAGTGTGGAGCGGTTCTCCTGATTCCAGATCTATGATACACTACAGCACAAAAGGAGCAATGAAGTACATATAATGTTCATTTTGGAAAAGAAACAGTTACTGATGTTTCAGCCACAGCAAATGTGTCAGTATGTAGAAGGGTTTTACCTGTCGGCTACATACGGGTACTGTAGCTCTTTCACTCTGTCACCATGTCTTTGACATGGAACTTTATAGAGCTGTGTCATGCTCATCTGGTGTCATTGAGAGCTATTTGACTATCGTTTGATCTAAACATTGACAAATTCCCCGTCTTAAATAAAAAAGCCAAGATTCAACAATTTCATCAATTTAGGATAAATTACCAAAATTCACCAAAAACATTCATTGACATGTACAAATGATGTCTGAGAGATTATGAGAACATGTTCAGCACTTTTGATTGGAATGACCTAGGCGATGACAAAAAGCTTAAATGTTTTGGAGGGTAAGACAAATCAACAGACAATCAGTAGAACATTTTTTGATGAACATGACATAAACAACTGAGAATGTAAAAAACAGGAGATAATTGTACTTGACCATTTGCATGAATGTACAAAATTATTTGCGAAATGAGAAACACAATGAGAAATGATATTATGATGTGCACAAGTGACAAGGAGATGTGGAGACTGTATGAATAGTTTTGAGAATTTCAATTCTGATGTGAGAAATGAACCAAATCGACTGAGAAAAACTGTAATGTCATTGTATGTGAAAAAAAGTTACATTCAATAAAGTTAAAAATGAAAAAGAAATGTAAACTACACTAAAATGTGTAGGAAAATGTAATGTTTACATTTGTTTTTGTGAATTATGTGTTTATTTATTTATTTGTCTATCAGTATGTCATGAGATATTTAAACATGTACAAACTTAGGGCTATAAATAGAAAATGACTTTAAAAATACTGCCTGGTCATATTGTAACTGATCATTTAATTTATGTGACATTTAACACAATATAGTGTGTGTATAGTGTGAGCTTCTCTGAAGTGACAAAGCTGAAAAGAGTTTATACATTTTCTTTATATATTTTTAACCATTACAATAACAACACAAGTAAAGACAAGGGATATTAAAGTGATTTTTGTTGTCCATATTGTTTATAATAATGTCATGTATGATGCAGTCGTACAGAGTAAATTTTGTTCATTAGAATTTCAAAAAGAAAATTAATCTCAGTTGTTTTTTTAATTAAAAATACGAAATTAACACACAGCTAATCATCTGAAATGTTTAGACAAAAGTCTGGAGACTATGTGTCCATGTTTTCAAGCTGACCATCTTGTTCTTTTTTTCCTGAGGTAGTTCTGGCAGAGCTTGGCCTGATGTTTTGGGTGATTACCTTGCTGTAGAATAGA
>BRDA01089714.1:0-13881 GCA_036984385.1 Crenuchus spilurus
CCGGTTTGTAATTTATTTAGACCTGAACATCTCAACACAGTGAATGTATACAACAAGTCATTCTGTCTGTCTGTGTGTCTGTAGTGAGAAAAGACTTAATGTATGTAATTTCTGTAAACTTTGGCAATAATTTGTTCAGTTCTCATCCTGGCAGAGTAACTGACACTTTAGTGTTAAATGACTTCACGTGTTAAGTGCCTGACAGGCTTTATAGGAGATGTACAGCAAATGCACCTCAAATACCAGAGGTGCCAGTACAGTAAGCCTAGAAACACTCCTGATGCACTAAACTGCACTGCTGGAGGTCCGGTGTAAGTGTGAGTTTGCTGCACTTTCTCTGTGTGACCACCAGATGTCAGCATGAACTCAGTTCTGTTCCAGGTTTAAAACAGTGTTTCCTGAACTTTTAAAGACATGAGGTTGAAGTTTTAAAGCACTGTTAAATGTTCCACTCACTCCCCAGTCCATACAGTCCAGTCCAGGAAGCTGAACAGCCTGGTGTGGTTACAGTGTTGTTGCTGTCTTGGATACAAAGTTGTTGTTGCCCTGGTTACGGAGTCGTTGTTACCCTGGTTACAGAGTTGTTGCTGTCTTGGATACAAAGTCGTTGTTGCCCTGGTTACGGAGTCATTGTGGACCCTGGTTACTTACTCATCATTGCCCTGGTAACCTTTTTTTGAGAATTGCTTTCCACCTGCAAACCCAAAAGTCTGTAAACATCCAGATCTGAATGTAAGACAAGACCGCAGAGCTCAGTCCGGTCTCTGGTACTGAATACAGGACAGATCGGTGGCTCCAGCTGGACAGCCAGCAGCTGCTGAGGACCATCACTCTCAGGTCCCTTTAACTCACACTTCCCCCAACAGACATACAGTCTGGTTTTATGTTGGGTGATGATGTTCTGACTGACTGATGAGGGTTTCCCTCAATTTTATTAACTGATAATAAGAATTAATACTGTAATTAGGATATAAATGAGTTATTAATGAATAACTAATTGTTATTAATGAATGAATTATTAATATAATGCATATGAACCTAATCATATGAATAATTCTCTGAGATTTCTGAGGATTAAGTTTATAGATGATAATTCATAAATATGTGCTAACAAGTTCACACTTGTTCTGCTTAATGTGTTTTTATGTGAGCAGGGTTTGATGTCCATACAGACAGAACTGAATTCTTTTAGCTCTGTATTATAATGTCCCACAACATTATTAGATAGAAGTCTGACACTGTCAGAAGACGCATCTTTTGAGATTTCTTAGTAAATAAGTCTGGTTATACAGCTGCATTAGCCTCATAGCTCCAGAGTTAAACATGATCAGATCAGACTGTGAAGATACAGTCACAGACTGTCAAAGCTTTTGTTTTCATACAGATGAATAAAACCAGTTGGACGTGAGTCGTGTAGTGATGGAGCTTGCTGGTGTTTTCTCTGACGAAGGCAAGACTTTACATGTCTTCAATGAAGCGTGTTTATCTGCATGTTTTTGCATGCTAACCTGCTCTGATCTGATAGGAAATGTCTGCGTCTCCATCCACCTGAACTCAGATATGAGTTTACCAGCTCTTACACCTTCTAGACTTTCATAACTCAAATATTAAATACCATATCATTCAGAATGCTTTAATAATACTTTCCCAGGGTCCTTTGTTTTCATTCTCATGGTCCTATGTTCCCATTCCCATGGTCCTATGTTCCCATTCCCATGGTCCTATGTTCCCATTCTCAGGGGCCTGTGTTCCCATTCCCAATGTTCTATGTTCCCCGACTGCTATGTTCCCATTCCCAGATTATGTTCCCATTCCCAGATTATGTTCCCATTCCCAAGGTGCTATGTTCCCATTCCCAGACTGCTATGTTCCCATTCCCAGACTGCTATGTTCCCATTCCCAGACTGCTATGTTCCCATTCCCAGACTGCTATGTTCCCAGAGTCCTATGTTCCCATTTCCAGAGTCCTATGTTCCCATTTCCAGAGTCCTATGTTCCCATTCCCAGGGTCCTATGTTCCCAGATTTTTTCAAGTTTCAACTTTATTTGTCATTTGCACTACATGTCAGGACATATGTGCATTGAAATTCTTGTGTTGAGAGACATGAGAATAAACACTCTACGGTACAGTTAAATAAACATAAATCTACATAAAATAAAATCTGCACAAAAATTTACATATAAACAGATATACATGTGATTTAGTGACTTAGTAGGACCAGATGTACTAGGTGTGATGGTAAAATGTGTATTGATTAAATATGGCAGTGGGAGTATTATTGTCATTATCCACCCATCTAGTTCAGTACCCTGATAGCCTGCGGGTAGAAACTGTTCATTAGCCGGGTCGTTCTGGCCTGAATGCTTCGGTACCTCCTGCCTGATGGCAGTAAGGTGAACAATCCGTGTGCCAGATGACTGCTGTCCTGCTGGATTTTTTTGATCTTCCTTAAGCAGCGAGACCGATAAATGTCCTCTGGTGCAGGACGTTTATTACCTATTATGGACTCTGCTGTCCTGACCACCCTCTTCAGAGCCTTGTGGTCACAGGTGGAGCAGCTGCTGTACCAGACAGTGATGCAGCCTGCGAGGATGCTCTCAACCGTGCATCTGTAGAAGTTGGTGAGAATGTGTGGTGGCAGACCAAGCTTCTTGAGTCTACGCAGGAAGAAGAGACGCTGACGTGATGTGTTTTTGTGTTGATGTGAAGGGACCAGGTGAGGTCTTCAGTGAGGTGGACTCCGAGAAACTTCACACTGCTGACTCTCTCCACTATGTCTCCATTGATGTGAAGAGGAGAGTGTTCCCCCCTCTGCAGATTGCTAGGTTCCCATTCCCAGACTGCTAAGTCCCCATTCTCACGGTTCTATGTTCCCAGATTGCTATGTTCCCATTACTAAGGTTCTATGTTCCCAGATTGCTATGTTCCCATTCCCAAGGTTCTATGTTCCCAGATTGCTATGTTCCCATTCCCAAGGTTCTATGTTTCCAGATTGCTATGTTTCCATTCCCAAGGTTCTATGTTCCCAGATTGCTATGTTCCCATTCCCAAGGTTCTATGTTCCCAGATTGCTATGTTCCCATTCCCAGGGTTCTATGTTCCCAGATTGCTATGTTCTAATTCCCAGGGTTCTATGTTCCCAGATTGCTATGTTCTCATTCCCAGGGTTCTATGTTCCCAGATTGCTATGTTCTCATTCCCAGGGTTCTGTGTTCCCAGATTGCTATGTTCCCATTCCCAGGGTTCTGTGTTCCCAGATTGCTATGTTCTCATTCCCAGGGTTCTGTGTTCCCAGATTGCTATGTTCTCATTCCCAGGGTTGTATGTTGAGTACAGAAGAGCACAGTACTGTGTGTATTGTGCTGTGGTTTGGCACAGTTCAGACAGCAGTAGATCAGTAGTGTCTCTGTAGTGATGAGGCTTGTTGTAGATCTTTACTGCAGTGGATAATAAAGATCTCACGTGGAGCTCAGTGGTATCAATCTCCTGCTGAATGTGCTTTTGTGTGTTCAGTGTTGTGTACAGGGGGTTTTGCAGCTTATTGCGAGTCCTTTGTTCTGCTACAGCCTCCAGAGAGTCCAGTTTGACTCCTACAGCAGAGCTGGACTTCTTGAGTCTGTTCAGAGAGGATGTGTTCAGCAGTATAGAACATAACCCTCACTACCACAGACTGGTAGAAGGTCTATACCAGCTTAGTGCCCACACCTAAAGACCTCAGCCTCCTCAGGAAGTACACACAGTTCTGGCCTGTACACAGTGTGTGGTTTTACCACTGTTAGGTAGGTGGTCATAATGTTCTGATATGACTGTGTGTATTAAGGCAGTATTGTTGACGGTCAGTCAGTGATGATATAAGCAGTGTGGTTATGTTCTGTTTGGAGCTGAGCTGCTACATTTTGCACTGCTGTGTGATGATATGTGGACGAGGACTAAAAAAGACCAGCTAATGAGATTTGACCCACATTACAGGCGGTACATTGACTTTTAATTAGACGCTCTCAGGAGAACCCTGTTCTCTAGTGATCTGCTTCAGTTTTACTCCATCAGTCCATCAGCCTGAGAGGAGATTTGACCTTTGACCCCTGTCAGGAGGTCCCTGGCTAAAGCTGATTGCTTCAGATTATCAGTGAGTTTTAATCCAGTTCAAACAAACAGTTGTTGTGGTTAAATAATCAGCGTAAGTCTCCACCCCCTCCAAAATCTGATCATAATCCTTTTAGGACTGTTAGTCTAAGACATGATCATGTAAACAGTATAGTTCTCCCATCACAGTCTGGCTGATGTCTGAGTCTAAGCTTGGTCTTTGTTTTTGGAGCTTCTCATTTCTGACACTAGGGGGCGCTCATTCCTGAGTCAGTGGGAGTGAAGCATTGATTGATGCTGATCTACATATTTATTTTCTTATTTCACATAAAGTGAATCAGTTTAGTATGTTAGTGTAGAACAGTTACTACAAGACTAACAAACACTAGAACTCACCTAAATAGCCTAGTCTTTTCTCTACAAATATCATCAGAATTAGATTTATTTGGGAAAATATTCCATTAAAAATAAAAATTCCCTCAGATGTATGCTTTAAGACCACACATAGTCACTTAGCCAAGGATGTTTTTATCTTCTTTTGATTATTTCTGTAATTTTACTGCCAGATAAGAGGCTAATGTAGCTAATGACAAAAGATCAACTCTGGTTTTAAGCTAACAGTTCTCTAAAAACATCTTTTAGTCGTCCCGTCTTTTAGAGGTGTGCTTGAAAGCTCTTAAAGTGCTTTGATGTTGTCTTTCTTGATAGGTTAAAGGTTCTTGAAGTCTTTTAAAGGTTAATAAAGCACATGTGTTTTCTCCAAGAACCTTAATTTCAATGAAGAGTGTCATATTAAAAGTCTCAATCCATTGACTATTTAGCTTTGTGTTACAGTATGACTACAATATTTCATTAAAACAATCTCCACATTCTGATCATGTGTGAAGATTGGGGGGATTTTATCAAGATTTGAACTTTTGATGAACACTCAAATAACCTAGAACCTAAAGGGCTCTTTACATCACATATTTGCTATGAATTATGCCACAGTGTTGTTAGTTTTGTTATATGTTGCCCCACAACACAACAGCATAATAATAATAATAATAAATAATAAATAATTAATAATAAATAATCATAATAATAATAGTAATACTAATTAATAATAATAATCATCATCATCATCATCATAGTAATACTAAATAATAATAATAGTAAATAATAATAATAAATAATTAATAATAAATAATCATAATAATAGTAATACTAATTAATAATCATCATCATCATCATCATCATCATCATCATCATCATCATCATCATAGTAATACTAAATAATAATAATAGTAAATAATAATAATTAATCATAATTAATAAATAATCATAATAATAATTAATAATAGTAATACTAAATAATAATCATAATAATAATAATAATAATAATAAATTTTGAACGGGTCTCTACTGCATGGACATGTCATTTTGATGTATTAACTGAAGTTTAATTGTTTACATGAATTAACTAATTAATTAGTTAATAAATAGTAAATAGAGTGATTTTGTCATTTTGTGAAGTGATTATGTAATCTTTTTTTTAAAGAATTTTAAAATTAAATTTAAAGAAGGACAAAATACATTTAGACAAAAGATTGTTCTTTAAGGCATCACAAAGTGTTATGTGTATATATACATATCTAGTACAAAAAAGGTTCCACTATTGTTAAGAGCCAAAGAAGGCTTTTTGCTAAACTGTGATGAAATTTGTTATATTTGATTGTTTTTTGTTTTATATGTTGTCTATTTTTTAAATCTGTTAGTATGCAGTGCCCAGCCTGATATTCAATATGTAAATGGCCCTGTTCTCTCACCTGATTGGCTGGTCTCAGTTCAGGCTGAAACACTCTTTATAACAGAAAAGGCGGGCCACAGTCCTTTTTTAATTGGCCTGCAAGAAATTTTAAAAATAAAATAGAATATGGCCTGCACTTCAACTTTTGCTTGAGTGTAGTGCACTTCTTAGTTTTAAAACCAGGGGGAGCTACTGTTCATCAAGGCAGTTGCTCCACCAAAAAGGACAATCACACACAGAGTTGCTAGGTTCGCGATTTTCACGCCATTTTGAGCTTGTTTGAAAATCAAGTCGCGGGTGAAAATTCAAGGTTGACGGGGTGCGTTTTTTGGGCTACTTCTAAATATTACTGCGGCCACCAAAAAAAACAACAAAAAAGTGGGTGTTGCCTAGGATATTACTTCAACACGGCGGGCAAATGTGTATAAATCGACACCAAGGAAGTTTGAATACAACAATAACAATGAAGAGAACATAATATAAGGAGAGAGACAGAGAAGGTGAAGAGAAAACAGTCACTAGCTAATATGCCAGGTACACTCATAGTTGTTTTGCCATTTGCTTCAAACGTGTGACAGACATATATTTAGGGCTAGTTTAAACTTCTGAAGGGTGGGTTTTAGACTGATTTTGGGCTGGATATTTTTATTGGACATGGCAACCCTGATCGCAATGCCGTTCCCACTTTAGGTGAGTAAATATATTCCACAGTACCTGTGTGTTAATAAGCATGCATGTGCAGCTTCAATTATCAGTAATGCGCATCAGTTCTGTCACTACTCTGCTTTTGCGCACCACTTTCTTATATGCGTACACACCACTGTGCACAGCGCACACACTGCACATGCAAAGTCAGCTGATCTCATCTGATGCAGATTTGCTCCTTGATCAAGTGACATTGACAGATTTTTGACACGAGTGGCGTTGGATCAGCACCGCAGCTGGATTGGATGTCCCGATTTACATACCCATCATTACTAAAATGATATGCGCTCCTGTTATTAAGTTCAGTTCAGTCTGTTAATGTTGAGAACCATTTTAAACGAACGTTAATAGGTGTGTTGCTAAGCCTAAAAACTTAAATAACAAGCATGAAAGTTACTCGTCCTGTTTTCCCCTTTATTGTTTTTTCTCTGTGCTGTAAATCTTCTGTAGAAGAAATCTGAGGCTGCTGTTCTGAGAATGAGCTACCACAGCTTTTTCTGAATAAATCAGTAAAGGTCCATTTATGGAAAGCTGTGATGAAGGCAGTTTTGTCTTTAATTATATTTAATATGACATATTTGACCACTTTTCATTGATTTTTCTAACTTTAATACACAAGTTAAGGCTATATAACTAATTACTAGTAAGTGGCCTCTTATATTTTTATGTATGTGGCCCTCAGTGAAAAAAGTTTGGACACCCCTGCCTTATAACATCAGTAGCCCTGTTCAGACAGGATTATATACACTTTACTGTCATAATTGTACAGTATAGATTTATAATGAATAGCTTACATTTTATATGTGGTGGATCATTTAGTCTTGTGTTTAAACCTCCAACCACTAGATGTCAGTGTTGTAATCAATCTTCAGCCATTAGACTTCCACTCCAAACAGAAAGCCGTGTAAGGACACACCTCTGACATTTTTCCTGAAATTAGATTTAATATAATGCATCCCCTTACTTACCGTATCACAGTATCAGCATTAACCTGTATTATTAAACATATCGACAGGTTCTCGCCAGATCCTATCACATCTCTGTTAGAGAACCTCACCTGGAGAACATTATCCAGGTTCAGAGGAAGTAGAGTTTATTACTGAGAATCTGAAGAGCTTCGGTGACTATTGGCCCTTCAGTGCAGTTTTCTGTCTGTGTGTGTGTGTGTGTGTGTGTGTGTGTGTGTGTGTGTGCAGAACAGAGAGAGAGAGAGAGAGAGGGTGTGTGTGTGGTGGGTGGAGTTAGTGGAAGTGTGTGTGTGTGTGTGTGAAGTTGGCCAAATTCCAGCTGCTGAACATTTCTCTGCTGTGTCACTGCAGCGCCACACACACACACACACACACTTCGTCTCAGCGCTGTCATGGGGGGCTCTTTATCCCAAAATAAGAAACCCGGCGGGGTCATGACCTCTCTAAAGCAGAAGAGCATCAGCCTGTAAGTTTCAGTGTTTTATGTTATTAGCCTTATTAGTGTTTTAATATCTTTCTATGGTGGTTATTAATAGAGCAGGTGAATTAACCCACTTTACCTGTTGGATCCTTTCAGAGGTGTGACGTCTCGTAGGTCGAGTTTGATGTTACTGTGCTGATGTTTTGCTCTGTTCTGAGGGGAAATTATTAGTAACATATTATTTCTATTACTATTATCATTGTTATTATTGTTGTTGTTATATAAAAATGTCTTATGACTCTTCTTATGACACTGTGGCTTTACTAGTGAAAATCTGCACGGCTTTGCTTTTACTTTCGCACAAAGACTTGTTTTGTGTTATTAGTTTAGCCAGAAAGCTAGTGGAAGTTTATGTACACCAATTAGCTTAGCATTGCATGTGAGAGTTGCTCTTTTGGAGGCGGGGCTACAGTATCTGATTGATGGGTGTACATGAACAGACTGAAAACCAATTATAAACTGACCTGTATAATCAAAACACAACCAGATCTATCACACCTGAGCTCCCCGTCACTGAAGATCTCACCTCACATGAATCTACACTGTACTGTGGGGTAGCAGGACTGATGCATTTTCTTACAAACAAACAAAACTATAAAGTCATTTCAAATTCACGAGAGAAAACATTTTATGGTCTGATGACCCCAAGGTTGAACTTTCTGCTCATAATTTCAAAAGTTTTGTTTGCTGCAAAGCCAACACTGTGCATCACCACAATAACACCAGACCCACAGTGAAACATGGTGAAGGCAGCTTTATGCTTTGAGGATGTTTTTTCTGCTAAAAAGCTAAAGATGAAGATGAATTTCTCCTTTCAGCACAACTCCGACCCAAATAATGACAAAATGATGTCTTCACCAGAAGTTTAAAGTTCTGGAATGGCTCAGTCAGAGTCCAGACCTGAATACATCTGTGGGTTGACCTGAAGAGGGCTGTACACAGGAGAATCAGACAGATTTGGAGCTTTTACAATGAAGAGTGGGCAAAGATTGCCAAGTCATGATGTGCCATGCTGATGGACTCCTGCCTAAAAAGTCTGAATGCTGTCAAATTCAAAAGGCAAATTATTTGTTTAAAGGTGACCATATTTATGCAACCACATTATATTACTTCTTTTTTTAGTTTTCCACCCTAAAAGTTTTCATTTTACTTTTCAGTGGAATTGGATTTTGGGTCACATCTAAAGATAAAAAACACTTGGTCTGGCATTTTAACAGGGATGTCCAAACTTTTTCATGTATACTATATATATGCATACATACAGGTGCTGTATACAATATAAAACTTGTATATTATATTCATTCATTACACACAGACTGATACATTTCAAATGTTTATTTCTTTTAATTTTGATGATTATAACTGACAACTAATGAAAATCCCAAATTCAGTATCTCAGAAAATTAGAATATTGTGAAAAGGTTCAATATTGAAGACACCTGGTGCCACACTCTAATCAGCTAATTAACTCAAAACACCTGCAGAGGCCTTTAAATTAAAATGTACTATTATTAAAGACTGCTGACTTGATGGTCGTCCAAAAGACATCCACTGACACCTTGCACAAGGAGGACAAGTCACGAAAGGTCATTGCTAAAGAAGCTGGCTGTTCACAGAGCTCTGTGTCCAAGCACATTCATAGAAAAGCAAAGGGAAGGAAGGATTGTGTTTTCTGAGGTCCAAGGTCAATGCAGCCGTCTACCAGGAGGTTTTAGAGCACTTCATGCTTCCTGCTGCTGACCAACTTTATGGAGATGCAGGTTTCATTTTCCAACAGGACTTGTTACCTGCACACAGCGCCAAAGCTGCCAGTACCTGGTTTAAGGACCCTGGTATCCCTGTTCTTAATTGACCAGCAAACTCACCTGACCTGAACCTCACAGAAAATCTAAGGGCTATTGTGAAGAGGAAGATGTGATACACCAGACCCAACAGTTCAGAAGAGCTGAAGACCACAATCAGAGCAACCTGGGCTCTCATAACACCTGAGCAGTGCCACAGACTGATGGACTCCATGCCACACCGCACTGCTACAGTAATCCAGGCCAAAGGAACCCAAACTAAACACTGAGAGCTGTACATGCTCATACTTTTCATCTTCATACTTTTCAGTTGGCCAACATTTCTAAACATCCTTTTTTTGTTTTGGTCTTAAGTAATATTCTAATTTTCTGAGATACTGAATTTGGGATTTTCATTAGTTGTCAGTTATAATCATCAAAATTCAAAGAATTAAACATGTAAAATGTATCAGTCTGTGTGTAATGAATGAATGTAATATACAAGTTTCACTTTGTGAATGGAATTACTGACATAAATCAACATGATATTCTAATTTTATGACCAGCACCTGTATATGGTACATGTCTGCTGCCCCCTGGATTTTCCATGCACCAGAGGATACTTAAAGATTTCTAAGTTTGAGTAAAAATCTAAAGCAAATTCAGTGTATAAATGTTAGTAGAAGGGTTATAAAGTTTATTTTCTGAATATGTTTGTTTAAACAACATGCAGTGACACATACATTCTGGATGTATCAAATATGAGAAAAAACAAAACTCGTACATGCAATGTCTTTTATTATTTCCGTAACTGGTTAGAAGGTCACCGTTACATTTACCTATTCAGCTTATTGGAGTTTAGTCCCGCCCCTTTCTCGCTGACTTTGTTTCAGGACTGATTTTTGAATGAGGCACAGCCAATCAGAGTTTATTGACATTGACATTGTCTTAAAGGTACAGTAACCAAAATAGTTTGAATAGCCTCGACCATATATTAATAGTCTGGTTAAAATTCACTGTTTTTATCATGTCACAAAAAATCAACACATTTTACATATGCCTACATTTTTAGTCAGTTTAGCTCCACCCCTTTCACTTTGAAATGTTTCAGGATGGACTGAGCAACAAATACACAGCCAATCAGAACAGAACTCATTTTAGATATATCAAATGTACAGTAAGAGATTAAGATGAACCAATTTAGCCAATGTGATTTTCACACAACAGAATTTGACCTCCGCATTTAACCCATTCACACACACACACACACTAGTGAACACACTAGGCTGTGAGAATTTGTGCCTGAAGCGGTGGGCAGCCCTTATCCTCCGGCGCCCGGGGAACAGTTCGGGGGTTAGGTGTCTTGCTCAAGGGCACTTCAGTCATGTCCTGTCTGGGGATCAAACCAGCGACCTTCTGGTCACAATACCAGGTCCTTACCACTAGGCCATGACTTTTTTTTTAGTATATAAACACACGAGCACCATAAGTGGAGCTCAGACAGAGATCAGATGTAGAATATGGGCCCTTTAAGTCATTCTCTGAGATCAGCTTATGTTTGCTGTGATGCGGTCACATGCTTTGAGCTTTTTTATTGTCTGTGTAATTAAACACTCCTGTACAAACAGCTCCCCACCTATAAAGGACAATAAGACGAGTCCTACTGGACGCAGTATAATGCTTCAGCACACACGGATATTTCAGTTTGGCCTTGTTTACACAGCTCTCGGCTCAGATCCTGTAAGAGTAACTTGACTAAATGGCCACTTTTTAAAGAATGAAAGCTTTGTTATGGTTGTTTTTATTTGTCTGTTTTAAGGTCATAAGCTCATATTTATTGCATTTTTTCACTGATATGATATTTGTGCAGGTTTATGTTTTCTGTTACTGTCCTTTTAAGACTTGTGCATGTAAATGATGTCTGTTCTGATTGGCTGTCTCAGCTCTGATTGACTGTGTGTTTCTAAAGAGAAAAGAGGCGGGGCTAATCTCCTGCACGCTGAGTGGGTAGGTGTTTTAAGTGTGCTGGTTGCTGTGACTTCACAAAAACAGGGAATTTGAAGTTCTTGCAGTTTTGTTCCATAAATGTACTGTATTGACACTGTATTGGTCTTAATTTTGGACACTCTCTGATAAGCCCTGTATTCATTGCCCTGCCACCTGGTGGCCAGTTCCAGTACTGCATGTAAAGTTGAATCATTAACATGGTCAGGTGGTGTGTAGGGTTTATTTGCATACACAAACACACTCTCTCTCTCTCCTCGTTCCTGACTTTATGCAGCTGTACTGGATCATAAACAGCCAGATGAACTGAAAGCTCATCTCGATGTTAGTGAAGCTGTCACAGACTAGTGGATGTAGTTTAGGACACAGTAAGACTTACTGTGAGCTTTAACCCCATTGACTGGCTACTAATTAAATCTCCTGGGTGTTTGTTGGGTTTAATTGATGTCACAAAAACAAACCATCCTTCTGGGTACATTATGATTCATTACCAAAGTAAATGATCAGCAAAATGCTTTAATAATTAATAATAAATTACACTGCTTACACTGTGTTGCGTTGGTTGGCAGCCTTTACCCAGCTTCTTATCTCTGCCTCTTAATCTGGACTCTTTACCCAGCCCTTTTTACCCAGTTTCTTTACCGAGCCTCATGGTTGTTAATGTCACCAAACAATTTGAGTCTGTTTCTCTTCTGAAGCACTGCATGCGCTGGTGTTTGTGTTGCTTTACATTTAACAGTGAGAAGAAATATATGCATAGGTGTTAACAAGGTTAATTGTTGCATTACAGCCCCCACACTGAGCAGTTTTGGGGCTTTTGGGGGCAGCCGTGGCTTAGTGGTTAGGATCTTATGACTGGAAGGTTGCCAGTTTGATCCCCTGGCAGATCATGACTGAAGTGTACTTGAGCAAGACATCTAACTGCTCCTCGGGCGCCATGGATAGGAGTTGTCCATCGTATCAGGCATGGCTGCTCACTGCCCACTAGTCTGGGTGGGTTAATGGCTGGGTTAAATGTGATTAAATGTGAGGTCAAATTCCTCTGTGTGGAAGCAAATTGGCCAGTAATTGAGCACTTTCCCTTTCACATTGTACATCACAAGTGTCATCACAGTTTCTAAGTGAATACCAAGCCTGAGATTCTCTACATCATTGTCTGTTCAGCATTATTCACCTGGAAATGGACTGAAGCCTTTTGTATACAGACATATGAATTTGTTAAATCATTTCCTACGTGGTTACTAAGGTGTTGCTGACTGGCTTCTGGATGGTTGTAGGATGTTATATGGTTGCTAGGGTAATCACAATGGTTGTAAATTTGATTGCTTTCCAAAACTTCTCTGAAACCTCTTAAATCTCATTCTGATGTCAGTGAAGGTGTAACGGACTAGTGGATGTGGTTTAGGATGGAGGTTCTCAACTGGTCTTAGCCCCGGACCCACATTTCCTCATGGTCATTAAGTCACGACCCACTTTTAGTAATATTATGTATTATCACTATTATTAAACTAACTAATAACTATTATTATTATTACAATACATTTACTTACAAATTATGATTTATATTTTACTTGTTACTATTAAATATACACTAATAATAACTTAAGTTTTATTAATAATAAAATTATTAAATTTATATTTATCATTAGATATATTATTATATTATTACATATTATTTTTAAATATTTATAAACTGTTAAAAACATGTAGCATATCACCCAATCCTTTTCAGTCAACTTCACTCCAACACATTACCACCAATTTTGCACTTATGTTTGGACTGTATGGTCAACAGACCTCATTTACATAAAATTCTACCTCATTTCTGAGTAAAAATAAGCAGAAATTCTGAATTATTTATATTTATAATTTATAATTATTGAAAATAGTTCAACATAGAGGCATGTAAATGGACAGCTTATCACAGACTGGTAGACACACACACAGACACAGATTCAAATATTAATGTTTTAATATGAAACCTCTGATATTAAAATATGTCTAGCTGACATGACACAGACAGAACAAACGTCCAACATCTTAACAACTTACAGTGGCAGGTGAACAGG
>BRDA01089714.1:13891-24031 GCA_036984385.1 Crenuchus spilurus
GATTCTGTGTGTAATTGCCATTGAATTGATTTTGTGATTTTTATTGAGTATCTCTGATCTGATGTTGATTGTTAGTAATGTGTATGTTTTTAGGGGAGAATTTCTGGGGTTTATTAATGTTTTATCTGGGGTATTTGTGTGTTCTCTTGAAATACGTTTATGGCATGCTGTGCGTCGGTAGACTAACCGGCTATGGGGGTTCTCGGCGGTGTTATGAAAAGTGTTTTAGTTAAGTTACCGTTAATGTGTGTCTTAGTCCATTTAGTCTGGTCGTACTTTCATGTTGTAAAGCAGTGAGCGTTTGTTACTGCACTTACCTTTTTACTAAAAGAGCAGTAAAAGGGCATTCAGTAAGCTAATGTGTCATCCTTTTTCTTTATTCTCTTCTCCGACGCTACAGTATGTAGTGAATATTGAAAAGATGTTAAAAACTTAAATAAACCATGTTAAACATAGATCATGTTCTTTTTGAGTGATTTACATATTCAACTGAAGTACGGAACATCTCACCAGAAGACACGAAAGATGGCAGAAGGACTACAAAAGAAATATCTATAAATGAAAACTATTTAATCTGACAAATGCATCCATCAACAAATCGGTTGTGAGCTCATTACAGCCTCACAAGATGACAGAACCAGTTAGAAAAAGCCAATAAGAATCTAGCACTGGAAGCGCGGATGCAGCGAAATTTCTCGTCAGGGGAAAATCCCCCGCTTGGATTCTAGGCCAGACTATGGAGTTTGGCGCATTTTTTTGTGTATAAAAAAAAAAAAAAAAAAAAAAAGGTTGGGTGCTTTTTAGAGGGTCGGGCGGGGATGATCACCAATTCTTTTTTTTTTTACTTGGCCTTATGATTTATATTTTACTTGTTACTATTAATAATATACTAATAATAACTATTAAGTTTTATTAATAATAAAATTATTAAATTTATATTTATCATTAGATATTATTATATTACATATTATTTTTAAATATTTATAAACTGTTAAAAACATGTAGCATATCACCCAATCCTTTTCAGTCAACTTCACTCCAACACATTACCACCAATTTTACACTTATGTTTCGAATGTATGGTCAACAGACCACATTTACATAAAATTATACCTCATTTCTGAGTAAAAATAAGCAGAAATTCTGAATTATTTATATTTATAATTTATAATTATTGAAAATAGTTCAACATAGAGGCATGTAAATGGACAGCTTATCACAGACTGGTAGACACACACACACACACAGATTCAAATGTTAAATGTTTTAATATGAAACCTCTGATATTAAAATATGTCTAGCTGACATGACACAGACAGAACAAACGTCCAACATCTTAACAACTTACAGTGGCAGGTGAACAGGACTGCTGTCTAACTTGCACAACACTGGTCTTATCACAGACTGGTAGACAAAGTTTGATGGAGTGACAGTGGGGACAGCCAATCACACGTTAGCATGAGCTTAGATGAGCTTGTGCTAAAGTTAAACAGGCTTCAGATTGAGCGGCTTGGATTTCTACTGGGTCCTAATGCTCAACTCGTCTCTTTTAATACAGCGTAACATTGTTTTTGGAAGGTAAAAACTACAGGAAACCAAAACTGCCTTTTTAAAAAGTGAAAGCGACATGTCCCATCCCACCCCCAAATTACGTCCGTACCTTCAGCTCATGAAGTCCTCTTTTTAAAAAGCTCTACAGGCTTGGCTTTACATACATGTTTTGTTTGTAAATGTCACATTACTTTGGATGTTTTCATGCCCAACACTTCATTACAAATAACACACTGAGGTTTCTGACTGTGTTTGTTCTCAGTGAACAAAAATGCACATTTCAGATGCTCTGGCTTATATTTGTGTTTTGCCATCTTGCCTCTGAACATCATTACAAATTTAAAGAGAAGGGTAACGGGCAAACAAATGGTGGTTACCATGGCAACGAGTATGCTGCGCGCCACACGTGCCTCTCTGTCTTTTTGTTCATGATAAACAACAGATCAGATAAGCTTTAATTATTTTTAAATTTTTAATTGTTTTAAAATGTATTTATTTATTACAAACTGTCCGTGACCCACCAGTTTATCAATCACTGGTTTAGGACACAGTCAGCCTTACTGTGAACTTTAAATAATAACAAAAACTTGTGTAGCTGAATGCTGTGTCGGCCATCTTGGAACAGAAAGTGCTTATCTAGAATCAGTTTTAGGCTACATTCACATTATAAGCCACGTTGCTCAAATTTCATTTTTTGCTCAGATCAGATTTAACTATCTGACGGTTCTGACATATTTGACGGTTCACATTCACAAATCTAAGTGATCTGTATCTGTGTGTAATGTGAACCAATCTGTCCCTGAAACGCCTCACAATGGCTGCTTTTACTGTTTTTACAGCTACGTGAGTAAACGAGAGAAGACAGCACTGCCTCACCCACTACACACGTGTACAAGCAAAAAGACATGAAATCTGAGGTTAAGGGCGCCCACCAACACAAACCAATGCAAATCAGATCAGAACAGCGCCGGTGTTGTGCCGAATTCTGACACGCCGCCAAAATCCGACTCCCGTTCGCATGCACGCAGATCACACAGCGGTGTGAGCAGAACGAATCGCACTCTGTGTTTCTGTTGTTTCTGTATTTAAATAACTACTATTATCATAATTTCACAGAAAACAACAGAACATCTCACAGAGCACTAGTTGTGTTATAATTAACAAACAATGATGTGCTACTTTGTGTTGGTCTGTCATTTAAAATCTCAATAAAATACATTTAAGTTTGTGGTTGTAAGGTGACAAAATGTGAAAGTTCAAGGGGTGTGTACACTTTTGAGAATGACTGTATATACACACACACACACACACACACACACACACGTTTTTATTTGCAGTCTGTTATGTGCCAAGTTATTTTAGACTACCTCGATGCATTGGTGTCCCACATTGTCCCACACAAACATAGTCTTTGTCCCACATCTGGTGAATTAGAATCTGGTCACCCTAGTCCACAGATCTGATATCTGATCTAGAACCACATATGAAAGTGACTCAGATCTGATGTGTAAAGATGGGATTTGACATCCACACAGTCTGAAAACATCAGATTTGAGTCACTTAAGCCTGATAATGTGAATGTAGCCTTAGTGCTGATGAGGAATCTGATGTAAGATCAGTCTTCTAGCAGCTCTGCTGCTGTCTGAAGTGTCTGTCTGTAGTGCTGAGCTTTTATTCATCTTTATAGTTCACAGTAAGTCTGACTGTGTCCTAAACCACACCCACTAGTCTGTCACACATAGGGTGACCAGATTCCAATTCACCGGATGTGGGACAAAGACTATGTTTGTGTGGGACAATGTGGGACACCAATGCATTGAGGTAGTCTAAAATAACTTGGCACATAACACACTGTAAATAAAAACGTGTGTGTGTATATACAGTCATCCTCAAAAGTTTACACACCCCTTCAACTTTTTCACATTTTGTCACCTTACTACAAACTTAAATGTATTTTATTGAGATTTTAAATGATAGACCAACACAACGTACCACATAATTGTGAAGTGAAATGAAAATGATACATGGTTTTCAAAATGTTAATCAAATAAAAATCTGAAGTGTGTAGTATTCAGAAGTATTTAAAAGTATTCAGCCCCTTGTTACCCCTGAACAAAATCCAGTGCAATCAGTTGTCTTCAGAAGTCACTTAATTAGTTAATACCTGTGTGTTCAGCTGTGTGTAATTTAGTCTCAGTGGCCTCAGTGGTTTGTTAGAGAACACTATTGAATTGAACTGCAAACCTACCAATACTTGGCCGTCCACCTAAACTGACAGATCGAGCAAGGTGAGCAAGATAAGAGGGGAGTGTAATTTCGGCAAGTGTAATAGCATTGCCAAAATCATACTCCCCCCACAAAATCCCCTGTGAAGAAGCTACATTAAAATGCTTTTGAGGGTAACATCTACACACCTAGACATTTGACATATTTGGGGTTTTACACCCCACTTACACATAATCCTGGGTGGAACCTGTTAGAACTGCACAGAAAAACAGCTAACTTAAACAAGCAAAAATGTTGCTTTGAACATGTTGCCAGCACCACGTCAAAAACCTGCAAGAAGCAACTTATTTTTCATTTAATTACACAAAAATATGCACCATTAACTCTGCTGATTTTATAAAAGTAGGGATTTGAGCATTTAATCTGTAGACTAAGACATTTGACCAATCAAAGCTTAAACATTGTGTGTAAATATGAGCTGTGATTAATCAGCTTGTTTTTGCAGTGCAGGTGTCTCTGGTCTGGTTGTTATAATATAATGTGTGTGTCACACAACACTGTAAACACACCTGATGTGTTTATAACTCAGCTCTGGGTCAGAGAACATTAAGATGTACAGTGTATTAAGTGTACAGTGTCATTATTTCTTCTGAAAAGATGTGAATCACTGAATTTAGACCAGTAACACGAGATGATGTTACGAGCTGCAGCAGAATCTCGGTTGTGTCTTTTGTTTTAACAACGTTCTAATAATATGGATTTATTAGGACTTCCGTTTGTGAGATGTTCTGTTGTTTTCTGTGAAATTATTCAGCATTCAGAGCTCACTGGTTTAGAGCACTACAGAGACTTGTTAGAAATGTCTCACCTCCAGTTCCAAACATATCTGAGCTGATGGACTGTGGTAAGTGGTTCTGGTCCAGTTTTCCCAGTCAGAACTGAGTAAGTGTGTGGTATTAATACTGCCCTGAAATGGTCAACTCTGTACCCACAGCTTCAGTCAAAATCATTAGAGAAATAAGGAGCAGCTTTAACTAAGCTCTGTTTACCAGAAGAGCCAAAAAACTACACTACCCATAATGCAACAAAACATGAAAGATCCCAAAGCCCATACTTTTTTACTTCTTTTATTATTGGTCTTAATTGTAAGGATCTTTTATAACATATTTGTGGTTTCATGTGTTTAAAATAGATATATGTAAATGAACTCTGTTCTGATTGGCTGCTCTCATTGTCATTCAAAAGAAGCAGAACTGAATAAAAGGGGTGGGGCTGTAGGCTGAGTAGGTGGGGTAACATGTTGTAATGTGGTTAATTGGTCAACATGTTGGTTAATGTGAAATCACAGAAATGGAAGGAATTCACAACAGACTGGTTTTGCAGATTAGCTAACTCAACACTCCTAATAACAGCAAACATACGTTTAAACTTATCTACACAGTCATATCAGAATATTATTACCACCCCTATTTTGGGGGGACGTCACAGATGACACATGACGGTGTTGACATGTATAAATAAGTGAGCACAGCAGTCAGTTGTGTCAGAGTGTAAAAGCATCATCAGGGTAAAGGACGTGATGTGACTGATGTCTAAAAGGACATGATAACAGAGCACCAGGTGAAACATGGTGGAGGCAGCATCTCAGACACCACTGACTGTGTGGATGTTCTAGAGCTGCTGTAGTGAAGCTGTACTGAGAACAGACTTCTGTACACTGAGTGTCTCCTAACAGTATAACAGTGGTGCCTCACAGGACAGTGATATCAGAGGAGAATGATGACTGTGGTGAGTGGTACAGAGCCATAGTGGATCAGTTAACCTCTTTAATGAACAGGAAAGTGTCTGAGATCACCACTGTGTCACTAAAGCAGTGAGTTTAAAGCTTTTCAGAGTAGTTTCCATATAGACTGTATGGACAGAGTGAACTGGATGCTTTGAAACATGAGCAACAATGCAATATATACATTGTGTGTGTGTGTGTGTGTGTGTGTGTGTGTACTGTGTAACACTAATATTAAAATCCAGTAATACTATGAAAAAAGGAATACGCTGATTTCTGTATGTTTAATGTCATGTCACACAAGACTTTTTTCAAAAGTTTTTCTTTTTTGTTTTTACTGTATTTACATTTATTTGCATTTATTATAATAAGTAAAATCACAGTTATTGCTAAGGTTTGATGGATTTAGATAACACATTAAGGTGATAATATACAAACAGATGGACTACAGTCTGTAATTGCACCTGAATGGAGCTGAAATGGACAAGGACTGGAGATGCAAAGAGGTGGTGTTAATGTTATGGCTGGTATTTAAAACACATCAAACTGTATTTTAAAGGACTTTTAAAGTTTGTGTGATGTGGTCCCTTTATTGTAGATTTCTCAGTTTAACAGCTGATTGCTAAACGAGTCCATTTCATTGATGACTGTTGGCACTAGATGGCGCCATAAGCATGCACTGATGATGAAGGAGAGCTTCAGTCCATGTTTATAGCAGGAGTGGGTGACTGCAGGCTGGAAGCCTGGATCCCTGCACAGTTTGGTGATTTTCCTGATCAGACACACCTGATTCAGCTCAGCAGGTCATTATCAGGTTTAACTGTAGTGTCAGAGCAGAGATGTCACCAAATTGCTGGACTGAGTTTGATAGCCCTGGTTTACACTGTTGGTCAGGAGATGGGGCCAGTTTTGGGTCGCTCTTCTGCAGTGTGCTCAGGTTCTGTTTTGATTTTAATTAATGATGCTGCAAAACTTATATTTTGTCAGAAAAATGAAAGAGTAAATATAACCTTCTACCTCCATAATATGTAATGGAGGTCAGTGTAAAAGATTTTGCAGCACTGATATGGGTCAGTATTCTGTAATATTTTAGTGTAAAAGCTCCTACAATGCTGGACCTTAAGTGGTACTTTAAAAAAAGTCAATTAAAAAATCAACTCCCGTCACCTCAAATACAGCTGACTTCATACCTGACTGTGCTGAGATGTTCAGTAATCTCTGTAATGTCAACTTCAGATGTCAACAACATACAACAAACTACAGTCAACATACAGTAAAAAATACAGTAAAAATAATATAAAAATTAACTTAAATTGGTCAAAATTCAGTCAAATTACAATACAGTCAGAATAAATTAAATGCAGTCAAAATATGGTGTTGTTATAATAGAGTTATAAAAATAAACAAATAAAGTTCAAATGTGGCTAAATTAATAAAATCCAGCAAAATATGGTGCAGCTATTTGTTTTATATTGAAAGACATAATATAAAATCAGGCAAATGTAAGTAGTGAAAAGTTTTGATACATTTGATAATTAGTACAACTCTACTGTGGACATAGACTAAAGTCTGTCAACACTTTGGCCTTACAATAAACCACTCTGAGCCAAAACAAATAAACAGAATCTGAAGCTTTTATTTGTAATATTATTGTATAATAATTATATTGTATAATATAATAATATTACAAATAAAATTGTAAGTGTGAATTATTCTAATAAATTAGAATTTAATATATTTAATTACAATTTAATATATTATTATAAATAAATCTCCACTGAAATTACATTTCAATTACATACATACAATATACATTCACACACAAAATGTATGATAATTTGTAATTATGTATGAAAATATTACATTTCTACCTTCATAGCCAACGGTATACATACATTATTACATATAAATTTATTTTAGTAAAGACAAAATGATAATAAAATGAAATTGAAGTAAATAGTATAATAATTATTAATAAAAAGATTTATTTACAATAATACTACAAAGAAAAATACAAAACCAATATACACTTACAAACAAACATATATTTTATATATATATAAAATAAAATGTATAATATTACATACAGACTATGTACAAGCATTGACAGTCTCCACTGAAATTACATTTTATTTTGAATTACACCAATGAAATACAATTGATTTTTTCTGTAATGACACAAATGACATAATTATCATACATTTTCATATTATTACATATTATACAGTGAATGTCGAAGAACACAAAAAAGCAGAACCAGAAGAGTGTTTAATGGCTGGCTGGCTGGCTGGAATCCCAGCAATCATTTACATAAGAATAGTTGGTAGCTGATGGCCCATAAGAGGGAGGGGGGAACAAGAATCTCAAAAAACCTGAGAATTCTAGTGTTAATTGTCAACACATTTTAGTTCAGAAAATGATCAAGAAGTAAGAAAATGTCCCAACAGCTGAGTCCGCTGCTGTCAACTGTTGTGGGACGAGTTCTGAAAAGACTGAAACGTTTGATATAAAACTCATGTTCATCATTCTCCTGATAATGTCTGGCGTGTTTTGGGAGGTTTTTTGGTAATCTAACCACACCTGATTATAAATATATTGTCTGATTTGCAGTTATTTTCACGATTATTGTTGATAACTAATTATTTTCCACAGCAGCTCTTTCACAGTCACTGCCAATTTGACAATTAACAAAATAAACAGTAAAATAGAGGTTTTGATTAAAGCATTGAGCTTTAGAGGCAGCGTAATGTTTGTTTGTTTGAGCTTGAGCTTGTGGTCAGTTTAGAGAAGGACAGACATGAAGCAGGACAGCTGATCAGTTCATTTGTCTGCATGTCTTTAAAGTTGATCACAGTGAGACAATTAAATCATTCATCATCAGCTGACTGCCCTGCCTGACGCAGCTCATCACGGTCAGGCCTGAAGAGAAGCAGATATGTGTGTAGAGTGAGGTCTCCATGAGAACATCTGCTCCAAAACAAGCTAAACTTAACAGTTTTGTAAAGGAGTGTACTTTATATTACTTTATATCAGCTGAGCTCTTAGCTCCAGTGTAAAGCTAGAGAAGCACAGTTTGAGGGAGGAATCTGGTAAAGCTCGGGTTTTGCTTTAATCCCGGCTTTAGGGCTGAATGAAATGGAGCGAGGTTCTCCTGTGGGAGTGTAAGATGGTTCTGGACAGCTGTAGCTCAGTTAAAAATAACTGCAGTTATTATTGTTGTGTGACTAACAGGCATGAAGTGTTTTTAGAGCGTAAATGTGTCCCTACTGCCTACCATTAGTGTCTGTACACATGTATATGCACTGTTTTACTGGGATATCTCAGTGTACTGGTTACTAATAAGGAGTTGATGGTAAACAGCATCACTAGAACTGGTTCCTGAATATTTTGACTGGGGAGGCCAAGAATGGCAGGTGATCACCGTGGTTTGTATATCGCAGTAGGTCACACTGCTGTTGTAGAGTTTCACTTAGTGTTTGTTGTAGAGTGTTGGGACAAAAGTATTAGGACACCTGCTCATTCGTTAGGTTATTATGAGAGTTTATGCTGCTTTTGTTGGAGCAACTGTCTCTACTGTTCAGAGAGGACTTTCTGCTAGAATCTGGAGCATTGCTGTGAGGGTTTGATTGCATTACTGAGGTCATGTTGGATCTTCACGACCTTAGCTGAATTCCTAACTCCAACAACTCGTCACAAATGTACTGGATGGAGCAGAGAACACAGTTCTACAATGCTGGGGGATGTTGTACCTCTCTAGCCCACACCTGGCATTAGACATGGTGCCAGTAGGTTCATGTTTAGTCTTATTCTGTTGGCAGCACTTTTATACAAAAGACAAACTGTGTCCACTTAAAGTAGCTGAGTGTGTTTCTTAGAAAGGATGTCCACAAACTTTTGAACATAGAGTGTGTCTCATAATATCCTCTTATTTGATTTCCCTGTTCCACCTTAAATAATGCAGCAGTTATGTTCTTAAGTTGTAGGAGCTTTTATATTTTTACTCTAAGAAATAATGTATTTCAGGCTGCACAGCACTAAAGGGACTTTATGTAGGTTCAGGTTTGTGTCACAAGAGGGCGCCTTCAGCAGGACAGACATTGAGAGCTCAAACATCAGTAAACATCAACACTTATTGTAACTGAAGATATGACAGTTTATCAGAAGCAGAATCTTTACTGATCAGCTCAGAACAGTCAGAAATGAACGAGTTGAGGAGAAAGAAGAGAGTTTCAGCTTTTACATGACTCCTCCCTTTAGTGTGGTTCTTACAGAAGAACAAAGTCATGAAGCTCTGAATGTGAGCACACACACACACACGCACATCTGTCTCCAGCTGCGTTATTTAAAGCTCTTTAAGGATGTTGGTAAAGAGTTTTTGGCGCTCTCATTCACTTCCTGTTCTTTCTGCCCCAGTCAGGTCCATTTCCTAGCATTACTCAACATCACTTCCTGTGACTCGAGCATGTGACCTGTGTGTATTGCTTCACCAGGAACGGGTCTTAAAAAGATGATTAAGGACAGAATCTTCTCAAAAGAGTTGTAAAGTGCATTTGGCCTGGATTTGTGTGTTTTTGTGCAGT
>BRDA01089725.1:0-10000 GCA_036984385.1 Crenuchus spilurus
AGAGAGTCTGTGTTTTACAGTAAGAGAGAGTTTGTGTTTTACAGTAAGAGAGAGTTTGTGTTTTACAGTTAGAGAGTTTGTGTTTTACAGTAAGAGAGAGTCTGTGTTTTACAGTTAGAGAGAGTCGGTGTTTTACAGTAAGAGAGAGTCTGTGTTTTACAGTAAGAGAGAGTCTGTGTTTTACAGTTAGAGAGTCTGTGTTTTACAGTTAGAGAGTTTGTGTTTTACAGTAAGGGAGTGTCTGTGATTTACTGTAAGAGAGAGTCTGTTTCACAGTAAGAGAGAGTCTGTGTTTTACAGTAAGAGAGAGTCTGTGTTTTACAGTAAGAGAGAGTCTGTGTTTTACAGTAAGAGAGACTGTGTTTTACAGTAAGAGAGTCTGTTTTACAGTAAGGGAGGGTTTCCATTTTACAGTAATGGAGTGTATGTCTTGTACATTAAGGGAGCGTCTGTGTTTTACTGTAAGTCACTGAAAGTGTAGCAGTAGATTTTTGTTTTGGAGGAAAGTGAGGAATTGCAGGCTATAGCGGCTTCATGTCATCATAGTGGAGAGAGGAAGAGGAAGATGAAGGAATGAGGGAAATTTCTCCACACTTACATCACTCAGACCAGCCTCCAGGATCTTCACCCCACTCTGTTTCTCCAACTGGCCCTTCTGCTCCACTGCCGAGAGAGAAAACGAGAGAATAAACAGCAGGAATATGTGCACAGTGGTTGTCCGTGTACATGCAGGTCATGTTTATTCATCACCTGTGAGCTCACATCCTACATATAAACAAACCTCTGTCATCTAAAATCCATTTTCATTTCAATATCACTATAATAATTCCACCTCAAACGACTCAGAACCTCCTGCTGTTACACACATAAGGCTGAGATGACCGCAGTTCTGTTAGTGCTCAGTTTTTAAAGAACAGAACAACATAATTTGTCAGAATAACCTGTTTCAGTTTATTTTTATTAAAATAATAAACACACCATCAAAGCTTGAGGATGAAAACTGAGCCTGTCTGGAACAAATCGAAGTGCTGTTATCTGTAAAATATTTCTCTCATTTCTCAGAAATTTCAACAATAAAATAACTCTCAGTATCTGCAGCACTCCTCTAACCATCACTCGTGTTAAAGTGATAACACGCCTGCTTATTTCCTCTGTCACTGAAGAGATTCAGAATGTGAGAGAAAAAGAGGAGAGAAAAGAGAGATCAAGAAAGAGAGACAAAGATAAGAAGAGTAGAGATACTATGACCAGATTATCATGTGTTAGAATCCCAGTCATGCTGTTTGCCATCGACAGCGTGGGCTAAGAGAGCGCTCTCTGGGCGGATAGATGGCGCTCTCTCACTTTCACACAACAATGTCCACTGGCTCAGGTGTCTACTGATTGGTCCATCAGAGCTGGGGATGTTGCGCTTGTCTTTACTCTCCTTGAGTCAGGGACATTCCAAAAGTGATGGGAGAGCCCCTAGTGGATGGGATGGGTTAATTGGCTACTACTACATTTGGAGAAGGGAAAATTGGTAAATACTAGAAATAATTAAAAAAAAGAAAAGTAGAGAATTACATTTATGACATAAGATGTTCTTATCCAGAGTGACGTACAGTTGGGCGTTAGCTGCCTTGCTCAAGGGCACTTCAATCAATCAATCAAAATGTATTTATATAGTGGCTTTTACAACATTTTCACAAAGCAGCTTTACATGATTAGTATCAGAAACAGATAATTAGATTAAAAAAATAAAAATCAACTTTAACCTGCCTGGGGATTGAACTAGCAACCTTCCGGTCGCAAGACCAGATGCCTAAGCACCAGGCCAGGCCAAGCCAGAAGAAACAATGGAGAGGAGCAGAACAAGAGAAGAAAAAAATGGAGAAGATGATCACAAAATATCATAAATAAACATACTGAATGTGATTGTGAAAGAAGAACAATCATGAAAGAGAAAGAAGAACAAAATTAAAAGACAAAAAAAGTAAGAGTTGAGAAGTTGAAATTGAAAATTTTTGTTGTTCAACACTAAAGAGATACCACGTACACCAAGGATGTAATTTGGGGGGGTGGAAATTTTTCAAAAGGCAGTTTTAGCTTTTTGCAAATTTTTTCCGTCCAAAAACAATGTTATGCTATATTAAATGAAGACGGGTCAAGCACTAGGACCCAGCGAAAAATGGCCACTCAGTTGGAAGCCCGTTTTTCTTTTGACCGCCCACAAGCTCATTGATTGGCTCTGATGTTTCTTGTTAACATGTGATTGGCCATCCCAGCTGTCACTCCATCAAACAGCATCTGGACTTGTAAACCGGTGTTTTGCAAGTTGGCCAGCAGTCCCTGTCCAGCTGCCACTGTAAGTTGTTAACATGTTAGACGTTTGTTCTGTGTTACATCAGCTAGACATATTTTAATATCAAAATTTTCATATTAAAATCCATTAACATTAAGATTTGACTTAGTGTGTGTATGCGTGCGGCTACCAGTCTGTGATAAGCCATCCATTTACAAGTTTAGCTATGTCATACGCCGTCATCGATAGTTTAGCTATTGTCAAAATAATTCAGAATTTCTGCTTATTTTTACTCAAAAATGAGGTAGAATTTTATGTAAATGACATCTATTGACAATAAAGTCCAAACAAAAGTGTAAAATTGGTGATAACGAGTTGACGTGAAATCGACTAACAAGGTGAAGCACAGAATTGGGTGATAATTTTATGCTACATGCTTTTGGCATTTATTAATATTTAATAATTTATTAGTATTTTATTAATGATTAATATTAATTTTATTAACATATTATTAATAGTAAGTATTAATAAATGTAAATTATTAATACAATATTCTGAATAATAATGTTTGAGTATTGTATTAATATTTAATATATTAATAATAATAATTTAATTTATGTTCAAGCTTGCACTGCACCATAACCATAAAAAAAATTGTTTCATCAGGGCCCCCAGACATGACATTGCTTGGGGCCCCAGAACTTCAAAATCTGACCCTAGAGAGAATATTATTAAGTAACAGCTCATGCTAATGAAACTAGTAGACACATCCAGCCTTGGTCTGTCTGTTAGACACATTTTAGAATTTTTTAATCTCAACTCTGTCACACATTCTTTCTCTTTCTCTCTCTCTCTCTCTCTCGCCTGT
Source organism: Crenuchus spilurus (assembly GCA_036984385.1). Classification (NCBI taxonomy): domain Eukaryota; kingdom Metazoa; phylum Chordata; class Actinopteri; order Characiformes; family Crenuchidae; genus Crenuchus; species Crenuchus spilurus. The sequence continues at coordinate 3,150 of BRDA01089725.1, forward strand.
AACATCACAGAAATAATGTTCCCATTATTCTGGATATTCTGAATATTCTGGAAATGTGACTTAATAATAGTTTGCACTACAATGTTTTGAGGTAATGTTTGAAGTAAAAGATAAAAATTAGAACATTGCTACAAATGGTATCACATGTATGGACCATTTAAGGAACGTGATTGAGTGCATTTTATGAATTTACACTGATAAAGTTTAAATTATGAGTTTACATTATTTTAGAAGCTATGAAAATAAACCAAATAAGACATAAAAGCAGTTCTAGGTTACTGGACATGCTCCACTAGTTTTTAAGAGCAAAACGTCTTTTTAGATGTTTTAAAACTGGGAAAATACCAATGTTGCTGCAGCATTATAGGAACATTTATAAACATTAAGTAAAACATACTCAAAATGCCTCAAAGGAGGCTTCCCTGTCAGGGAACATCAGTCAGTTAGTCCCACTGAATTTGGGAGGAGGAGGTTGGAAGCACAGAGGGCATCAAGGGATATAGACCCAGGTACTTCAACATCAATAGTCTCCACTTTGCTGCTGTGGTCAGGACCATTATGGCACCAAACAAAAAGTGAGTCACAAAAGGTGAACCAGTTTGCAGTTTTGGGGAGGTGAAGGGACACCTGCTATGCTGAGGAAATTGTTCAAATTCAAAGGATCTAACAGCAGATAAACTCAGAGTATCCTTAAATGGACATCAACCAATGTAAAATCAGATTAAATGTAAATCAAATAAACAGTCCAAAATTATCAAAAACTTAACCCTTTAACGTTCTACTGCACATTTGAGTCACTAATATCTTATTTGTAGATAAAGATTAATGTAAACTTCATAGTGCCATCTCAACCAGTTGGTAGAGGTGTGTTTAGCTAAAACATCCACTAGAGGTCACTAGAAAGGCAACATTTTGTATTTTAAAAACATCTTTTAAAAAAACACTGACTGTCCAACAGCAGAAATCAAAAATTCAAAAATTGTTTTTGTCTTTGTGAGGATGTTAAAGAGTTAACTGTGTATCTCTAAGTCAAAACTACTGACTCGTCTATGAATGTGAACAAATATGCCAGACGAACCTCCCCGGCACACCTGCACAGCTCAGGAAGGGCTGGATAATTAGCCGATGAGTTGAAACAGGTGGGTCAGTGCAGAGAAACAGTAAATCCTGCACTGCTGGAGAAGAAGAACCATCACACTGAGATGATGGCCTTCAACGACACTAACGCTGTAGTTCACTGTTGCCACTTCAGCGAACAGCATGGACCCAAATGTAGGGCCAATCCCGAAAATGATCTGAGGATGTTTTCATGTTGTATCCACCATATATCAACGCTAACGCTCCAAACACCTTTAGCTATTGGGATGTTCACATAGCTTATAGTAAAGGCTGATTTTGTGTATCAGAGACGTCCACCAATTAAACATGTCAAAGACTGCATCAACTGTAGACATGCATTTGTTTCATGTATTGCAAAGAAATTCCCGAATTTTCTGTGGTCATCAGATCCGGGTGTTTCAATATTTTGGACTTCAGACTGAGATCAGACTGGACATGCTATCCGACTGAAATTAGACCTGTGCTCGCCTTCGCCGCCGAGCCTTCAGTAGGCACTATAAATGTAAATGAGAGAGTGCAGAGAGAATCAGACTGGCTCTCTCCAGAGAGAGAGAGAGAGAGAGAGAGAGAGAGGGGCATGGCGTGTGTTTTGAAAAATAAATGGCGTGATGCAGGTTGGTGTGCTTGGTGTGAGGGACGTGCGGAGGGTGTAGATGAGAAATGGATCGGAGGCCGAGCTGAAATGATACGGCTGATACACGCCGTCTCTGAGTGTGAAAAGCAGAACCGTGTGTTTGGGCTGGGAGGGGAAAATTGCTAACATCGGGAAGAACGACAAGAGAATAACAACAAATACAGTAACATCCGCATGCAGGAGACTTTTCCTACTGGTGATCGTTAAGGAGATTAATGCAGTAATGTCTCCTGACTCTGTAGGACGTCCTGTTATCTACAACCTACCTGTCAAAGTTAAGGTGTTAATAATGTGCTAACACAAAAGCCTCTACAGATCTAACCCTCTCTGATTTAGAGAGTCTCAACAGCACCTACCGGCAGTTGGTCTACCATCAGAACTCACAGCACACATTAGCTATTAGACAGAGACTCAAGCCTGGTTCACACTACAGGATTTTAAAATCCTAAGCAATGTAGAAAACGGGAGACACTGCAAACATAACATCTTTCACTGCTTTTTCCGTCCATGATCGTTGTTATTCGTCCCCACAGCATCTGAACACCACACACTTTAAGAGTAATAACCTGACCAATGGTTCAACCTCAAAACCTCACAAACTAGATGTAAACAAACATGTCAGAGAAACCATTTCAGTGCTAGTTGTGTGAACCCATGCGACAGGATAATCTGGAAGATAAACAGTTATGAGCCCCCTGTAATTGGAATACCTTTTACAATTGTCGGAAGGAGCAAATCAGCCTCAAAATCGACCCCATTCTCCTGTAGTGTGCACCTGGCTTTAGCCATTTTATGAAGATGGAGATGATTAGGAATGTGATATTTAGGCAGAACATCAGTCCTACTCTTTTAGAGGACCTTTCAGTCTCATCTGAGACATTTATAAAGGACAGTGTCACTGCACTGGGGCATTGGGATCCAAGAATAGAGCATCCCAACAATTTCTAAATCTAATCCAAGCATCAGTTTTTATTTACGTCCTGTCTCTTCAGCGAGATGCTCTGTTCCATAGGATTATAGATTATAATTGATTTGTTAGGATTATTAGTATTAAGTGCCATCAAGTCAATTCTGACCACATGGATGGTGTTTTGCTAGAACATCCGGTCTTCTATTCTATTCTTCTTAGGCTGGTTCAGACTGCTGGAGAATCACATCTGCTGAGATGACTGTCCACACTTTTACTTTTAAGTGATAAGATCAGATTTGCACATCCAAACATCACAAGTCTGTCTGTCCGGGTTTCTGTGGTAACAGTGCAGGCATCAGTAATTACAGCCACTCTAGTCAAAGTTGCCAGATTCGCTGTTTTTCCACAAAATTGCAGTATTTAATTGAATAAGCTCAAAGATAAATCTCCAGAGGTGCTGGCTTGTTGGTTTTTGTTATACTTTAAAATGTACCATGAACCAAAAACTCTTATAGTCACACAGTAGAACAAAAGTAGTGTTGCAGATGCCTTCTAATATTACAAAACCCCAGTGGAGGGATCTGAAAATACAGATGAATAAAAAGTCATTTAACTTCCTCAAACTTCTGTGATTAGACTGACAGATTTTTTATTAGTTTTAAGTTTGTGCATGGCAGCTTTTTGTCAGACAGTGGGCTGGAGATTTTTTCTGGACCTGGCAACCTGAGATGTGCTTCTTGGATGTGTTTGATGTGTGGTTCTCTCGCACTGTGAGTGACGTGAAATGCACTTCAAAATCCAATTTGAGCAGCCAGAGCATCCGGACTGAGAGAGATCTGTACAAATCTGACTGCAATCTGATTTCAAACCACCTCCAAATGTTGCTTAGATCAGATTTGCAAAAAATTGATTTTATGTGGTTTTTGGCTGTCTGTACTACCAAAAATCAATCTGGATACAATCTAGATGGACCAGAAATCAGACGTGGGCTGCTGTCTGAACATAGCATTAATGCTTATGATTGTATCCATCCATTTGTTCTAATATAACTCATCTCTACATGGATAGCCATGGCATAAGGGTTAGAGAAGTGGGTTTGTGATGGGCTGTCCACTGCTCTGGGTAAATGTATTCACCAATTCACAGATGGTAAATGTAATAAAGGTGAATAAAAGTGACTGGTTCTGTCCAAAATAAGAGCTCTCGAGTTTCCTGGGCTTTGATTTGGTCCAGGATCCATTTATCTGCCGATTTGACATGTTTTGATGAAGGAGTGCAGAGTAGACGAGCGTTGGGTCTTATTGCTTTAAGCAGAGTGGACATGGTGATGGTTTCCCTTCAGGAGGATTTCAATCACTGTCTAATTTCCTGAGCACACATGCACTCTCGGCTCATATCGGCAGCTTTGTTTTGGTATAAATTGTCTTGACTTCTCCCCATTATTCCAGACAGGCCGTGAAAGCACAGTTGTCAAACTTGATTTTCGACTCATTTCTCAAGTGCGGTTAATTACGTCTCAGTCAGTGTAATTTTGCCGCTGATGTGCGTTTTTTCCGCGTTCCAGCTGTTCCAGTCATCCCTCAGTCACGGTGCCATAACACCTCCAATCCAAACACCCCCCACAGACCACAGCCCATCCAGAGTCATGTGCACAATATGATACTCCAATGGATAATCTGCATATATTTATTGATAAGTCTACAGAGACCTTCTGTACATTTTAATACACACTAATTCTTTATTTACTGATAATTAACCACTTGGATAAAACAATTAGGTGAATTCAAATAAGTCATGGCACCTTAAATACAGTATGTCTCATGCATTAAATTCAGAAAAAAACTGCATGATATATTGGGATGTCAATATATTTATTGATATAAAAGCAAAAACAATTTTTTTATTAGTCATATATTGAGATAATTGAAAATTCTCTCTACTTTGTTGTATTTGTGTACTACTTTTAGCTTATACGGCATGAATTTTCCTTCTTCTAGACCCCACATCACCCTCTGCTGGCCACTCCAAGACTCCTGGTAATATAGCATAGATTTTACACTAGTCTACCATTGAAATGATCAGTATGATATTAGTATTAGTCACAATTTGTTATTAATTACCGTATTGGACCCAAAAAAGGTCAGTTTATGTCTTATTTTAATTTAGACAAATGTGTCATATGACCAAGGGTGGCCAAACTTTTAAGACTGTAAATGGAACTGTAAAAGGATCAACTGCTTGACTCTAGAGTATGATATTGCCTGTATAGAGCATTTGAGATGTATATGATGTTTAACATAAAATGAACTGTGACTTAGATCATTATTAACGCTCAACCAAATTCTCTGGATATTTCAGTAATTCTGCAGATCATGAATATCTAAGATTTCACAGATTTTATAAGGAAAGTGCCCAGAATCACTCCATTATCTGTGAAGATCTGTTTCAGGAAGTCTAGTAGCTCTGGTGTATCAACCTGTTTCAGTGAGACACAGCTCACTCAACCCGGGAAAACATTAGTCCGGCACATCAGCTCACATCAGGTCTTTAACCAGTTCAAGACCAGTTCAAGACCAGCTACATTTCTACAATGTCGGTGACTTTCTTCACACAAACTACTCACTTCAAGTCCGTCCACGTTTCTTTTTTGACTTGGCCATTCCAAAGGTCAACTTTTTTCTTCTTTATCCATCTTTAATAGAAGCACTTGTGTGTTTATGGTCTGAGAGGCAGTCCAGAGGAAGATGTCCAGATATTTAAAATTCACTATAAATCAGAATTCATATTTCCATTAAAGCTGTAATCCCGGCTAAGATGCAGCCACACAGGCCAGTGCCATGATACTCCCACCACCATGTTTCACAGACGAGATTCTTATGCTGGAAAAGTGTTTTCCTTCTGCCAGGCATAATTACCAAATTAAATATTTACATTAACTCAGTGAACAGCTGTAGTTAGTTGTAGACATTGTGTTTTAATTATTATCATCTGATTAGTAAACCTGTCCAACCAAATACTGTAGAAAAGCAACTTTAAAAAGTTTGTGGAATTGAATTCACTGCTGTTTTTAAGTAAACAGAGGACTTAAAATTGGGTAAAGAGTGTTTTTGGTAAATGGTAAAAATGGGAGCCACTGGAGAATGCACTTTAAAACAAGCTCTTACTCTGGATGGTTTTAGTCTTCAGTGAAACCAGTTTGATGAAAATAGTCACTGAGAAGAAAATTGTAACCTATCAAAGCAGCCTGACGTCCTGACCTTCCCATTGCTCCCGCTGATTTCGGGATCGAGTCTGAGGCAGCGGCGGTGGCTTTGTTTCTTTAAAGCAAAAGACTTCAGCGCTTCTGTTCAGAAAAGCAAGAGCAGAACAAGGACGAGCTTGTTTATCTGATCCTCATTCACACTCGATTTGGCTGTTGAGTCTGAGGCCTGACCCGCTTCATCAGGAGTAAGTGCTCTCTCTCTCTCTCTCTCCATCTCTCTTTCTCTCTCTCTCTCCCCATCTCTCCTCTTAACTCTGGTATGGCCTGAAAAAGTCAAGATGTCTGAAGAGCTTGTGAAACTGGACTGTTTCTGAATGGAGAACCGAAGCTGATGATGACAAAGTAAACAAGTAAAAACAATCCAATAGATGATAAAAGTCAAAGAGGACAATGAGCAAATCCTATTGTTTATTGTTCATATATACAGACTCTGGGCTATGCTGTATTATTATTATCATCATCAACATCATCATTATTATTATTATTATTAACATCATCATAATTATTAACATCATTATTATTATTATTATTATCATTATTATTATCATCATCATTATTATTAACATCATTATTATTATTATTATTATTATTATTATTATTATTATTAACATCATCATCATCATTATTATCATCATCATCATTATTATTATTATTATTATTATTATATAATTATTATCTAATATATTATATAAGTATTATCTGATATGTTCTACAATTAAGGCCGACCTTACACCTAACAACTTTCACGCGATTTTACAGTCGCAGACAATTTTTCAAAGTTGGGATTAAATCACGAGAGTCTTGCTAGTCGAGTTGCAGTCGCATCCTCTCGATCGTTAAGTGTAAGGTGGTCAGGACACTGTCAGGAATCAATAAGAGAGCTACGGGAAGCCGCAAAGGCAAATAGTAAATACACGAATGCCTGG
>BRDA01089725.1:15000-19951 GCA_036984385.1 Crenuchus spilurus
AGTAGATCTTGGTATGATTTGGTAGTTGGTAGTTCTTGGTGTGGTTTAGTAGATCTTGTTATGGTTTGGTAGTTCATGGTATGGTTCAGTAGTTGGTAGTTTTTGGTATGGTTAAATAGATATTGGTATTATTTAGCATTTGGTAGCTTTTGATATGGGTTAGTAGTTATTGGTGAGGTTTTGTAGTTGGTAGTTCATAGTAGGGTAGTTCTTGATATGGTTTAGTAGGTCTTGTTATGGTTTGGTAGTTCATGGTATGGTTTGGTAGGTCTTGTTATGATTTAGTAGTTCTTGGTGTGATTTATAGTTTTTGCCTGTGAAATGGTTTTAATAATGATTTTAGAGATACTGGTGCTTTAAGGTTGTCTGATTAACTGAAACTACATGAGCTAAAGTTACTTTGCTGTAAAGCTGTCTGGATCAGAATCAGCTCTGCTATTCACTGAAGCTATCAGAGATGCAATCAGTGGTGCTGAAACGATATGTCTGCAGTGATTCTGCCTCTCTATGTCTTATCCCTCCATCTCTCTCCTCCCTGAAGGCCAGATCGCTCATCTGCTACCTGGATCCAATCAAGCGGAGCCACTTAAAAGAGGAGAATTAAAGGAATTATAACCTCATGATGGAATTATGTCCAAGATAAAGCAGTGTGTTACTGTGTGTGTGTGTGTGTGTGTGGTGCAAACATCTAGCACTGCAAAAAAAACATTTAGGCACCCAGCCAAGATAAGATCAACTTGAGCTCTTTCATTCTTCTTCACACTAATATTAAGTAATACTATATCTGTGTGGACGCTGCATTATCCTAAACCTGACTCTAAACCTAACCTCAGTACACTAAACCTGATTCTAACCTTAACTTCAGTAACTTAATCTGACTCTAATCTTAACCTCAGTACATTAAACCTGACTCCAATCTTAACTTCAGTAACCTACACCTGACTCTAAACCTAACCTCGGTACACTAAACCTGATTCTAATGTTAACTTCAGTAACCTAAACCTGACTCTAATCTTAACCTCAGTACATTAAACCTGACTCTAATCTTAACTTCAGTAACCTAAACCTGATTCTAAACCTAACCTCAGTACACTAAACCTGATTCTAATGTTAACTTCAGTAACCTAAACCTGACTCTAATCCTAACCTCAGTACACTACACCTGACTCCAATCTTAACTTCAGTAACCTAAACCTGACTCTAATCCTAACCTTAGTACACTAAATCTGACTAATCTTAACCTCAATAACCTAAACCTAACTCCAATTTTAACATCTGTAATCTAAATTTGATCGTAATGTTAACCACAAAAACCTAAACCTGACTCTAACTTTAACCTCAGTAATCTAAACGCGACTCTAATCTTAACCTCAGTAACCTAAACCTGATCAGTTTTAACAGCTGTGACCTCCACTCTAAACACATCCACTTTAAATAAGCCAGTCACAGCTATAGACAATAACAGCTGATGACTGGCACTAGCAGATCAGGAGAGAAGAGCCTTTTAGGTATGCTGTCTATATTTAAGACATTTTCTCTTGCCATGAGAAACAAGTGTCTGCTTTGAAGTGAAACTCATGAAAAGTCTGATTAATTCAGACAAAAATTTGCTTTAGAAAATGTAGAAATGACCAGTTCACTAATTTTGGCACAAAAATGTCATTCATCAGTTTGTACCTCTCTCACGTGGTCATTGAAGAACCTGCATGTTGACTGTATATTTGTTAGCATTATCTTCTTAACCTCAGTGTAAAATAAAAGAAACAGACATTGAAGAGCAAATTCACTACCTGACTGAATTCTTGTGTACATGTGATATTTTCCTAAAGCATTTGTTACACAGGAATAAAGCAGACATATGCTAACTATGGAGGGAAAATAGCAGCTTCATATGAAGTGGTTCAGGCCGAGCCTGTCTGTGTTATTGTTTATGATCTCCTGCAGCTCTTATAAGCTTTTGTGCATTGTTATTATTCTATACCTGCTTCTCTCCAAGTCCTTCAAAAAGCAGATCCTGTCTCTCCTCCTCGAGGGCTCTTCTACATTTCGTAAATAACCCTGATCAATAAGTATGGAAATATCACCAAGTCACAGCGTCTGCTTCTGCGGTCGCTCCATTACATTTGTGTATGTGTTTGGGTTCAGGAAGTGTGCTTGGACCACTTCAGGAGCCCCCAGCAGGAGGACAGCCATTTTGGACCAAATGGCAACAGTGGGTGGTCCGGGGCAGGGAAGCGACTGCACATGCTCAGTGGAGCTCAGATCCCACAGTGCATATGGAAAGATAACTATCCTTAAATAAATCTACTTTTTTTTTTTTTAGCAAAATACTTTTCAATATGAGATGATGAAAGTATGTTAGAAGACTGTCCAGCTTTGCTTTAATTAATTTAATTGCAATGGGAGGCACTTATTGTAAACAATATGTCTAACATTTTCTTCACTAGACAAAGCTACAAAAAAATGTCAAAAAAATTCAGATATAGGTTGAATAATTGTGTAATTGTAATCACTTAGGCTGAGAGATATGACAGTCCTAATCAATATAAATCAGAAGGGGGGGGGTTGCTAAACCACAGGGTGCTTTCACACCTGAAAGGCCGGACCATGGTCCGAAGCAAGGTTCCTGTGTTTGTTACTTTGTATACATTTGGTCCGTTAGGTTTGTCTTCTCACTGCATTTTTGTGAGCGCACCAAAGACTTTTACTATGACACGCCCACGTGATGTCGTCATCACTTATGTGCGGTTTTGTCCTCCTACACTTGACACTGATTGGTTTGTAGAAGGATGTGCGTCAGACGCTTAATATACATCTTTTATATACTTTTATATTCTGCTGTATTCTATTCTGTTCATCAGACCAAAATTATTTTAAACATGTCATCTCTTCCTCGCTCAATCTGCATTTTAGCTGCTGTTCCGCTTAATTTTCTTATTCTGTTGTTGGTGAATGTTGTTACCGCCTGTGTCAACTTCCTTATGGTCCGAAAGTCCAAACCTTCTAGAAAAGTGTTTTCACACTGCATGCGAACCGGACCATGGTTCAGTAGGTCTGGACTGAGTCCACCTCTTTTGGTCAGACCAAATTTTGCTCCTTTGGTCCAGTTCATGGCTGCTTTCACACCTGCTATTTTGGTGCAGACTAAACTGAAAAGTCCGAAAATCCGGACCAAACAATGTAGGTGTGAAAGCACCCTTAGGCCACCAGGAAAACCTCACCAAACATTCAGGAAAACCTGTACATGCAAAATTAATAACTCGAAACACACTGACTTTAAATAAGCCAGTCACAGCTGCAGACAATAAAAGCTGATGAATGCAACTAGCTGGTTCCTGATCAGGAGAGAAGAGCCTGCCAGGTATGCTGACTATATTAAGACATTTTATCTTGTCAAGAAAATCTAGCATCTGTTTTGAAGCAAAACTCATGAAAAGTCTGATTAATGCAGGAAAAGCTTTGCAAAGTTTGGAAAATGTAGAAACAACCAGTTCAGCAATTTGGGCACCAAGATCTCACGTCTTAAAGACCAGTTTTAATCTGTTCACACCAAATATTACAGCAGCTGGAGCGCAACTTAAAGGACAATTAAAACACACTCAGGTAACACGGTTAAGGCTTATGGCCATGACAGCAACTTAACTGTCAAAACATGTCATAACTAGATATTCAGGTCTACCAGTGTTCAGTTTGTGAATGACACATCAAGACCTTTATGGCTTTGTGTTACTGTTTGTCCTAATGCTGTGATCATATTGTACATTTTACAGCCACACTCCAACTGAACAGAGAAAGAGAGAGGAGATACAGAAAGAGAAAGAGGAGAGAAAGAGAGAGAAAAGATACTGGTGTGTAAGGTCACCTCATTACAGCCCATTTGTTCCAGCTGTCATTAGAAATCACACACTATGCCACTCAAGCCAGCAGAGAGAGAGAGAGAGAGAGAGAGAGAGAGAGAGAGAGAGAGAGAGANAGAGGTCAGAAAAAAATCAGCCCTAGACCAGCCATTCTTGTCTGCAAGCTACTACTAGAAAGGAAAGAAGAACAAAATATTTCACCACTGTTAATACAGATACACGCACTAGGGGGCAGCAGTGTGCACACACATGCCCAATGCATTGGGCAGCCACCTCACCTTTGGCATATGGGAAGCAGATGGTTAAATTTCTTGGGCAATGTCACTTCAACCATGTACTGATATTTTAGGGGGTGCTCACTTCACTTTACTTTCACTTTCTTTCAACGGCTGTATAACGTCCAGGGGACAACATGCTAAACATCCTAGCAGGACATTAGCCAAACTTCCGGCCAGTCCTTCTGTAGAAAGATGTGATCATTCACTTCATTATAAAATGAGAGCTTCTGTAGAAAATAAGGATGAATCAAATAAATCAATTTAAAATCTACATACTGTAGAATAACACTGATTCAATATGAAATATAAATAATTTTTGCATGCAGAACAATGCTATTGTTTCTGATCAACTTTAAGTCTCCACAATGTCATAAAAACATGTCTAAATCACCGAATCGTGGTCAGGGTGGTGGTGAGTCCCCCTACTCCTTCACTGGGTACTGGGCAGGACTACTCAAAATTTAGAGAACCCAGTTTACGAGACTACGAGATGTTTTTGGACTATAGGAGGAAACTGGAGACTCCAGAAGAAGCCCCAGAAAACAGGGTGAACAAACTCCACCCAGATGCCGAATCAAACCTGAGTCCTAAACACTGAGAGAGGAACATGCTAAGCACCAAACCACCATGCCACCCCTATATATTTATGACTGCAGCGCAACAAATATGGCCGCTCACTTATGATTTGCACAAAAGAGCAGCCATGTCCTAGTGGTAAGGTTCTGGTCTTGTGACCAGAAGGTCGCTGGTTCGATCCCCAGACAGGACATGACTGAAGTGCCCTTGAGCAAGACACCTAACCCCCTAACTGCTCCC
>BRDA01089726.1:0-23235 GCA_036984385.1 Crenuchus spilurus
CACGATACATCATCCTGTAACCATTATTGCGACATCAGCCTTTGCAATACTGATACTGCAAAAGTGTACAATATGCAAATAAGCCTCTAACCAGTCGACATTTTTTGTGTATTCCGAGAATTGAGTGCTTGGATGAATCAAGGCATTCATGTTCCAACAAATGTGAATAATTGTGTTAACTTTTTAAAAAATTTTATTTATTTTTAGTACATTACTTAAGTTACTTAATTTTAATTAATTTTATAAGTAATGTAGTCCAACCACAATATGTAGTAATGTAATTGTATTTTGTCTATAACAGCAAGAACAGAACACTGTACTACTGCCTTATTTTACATTTTAAGTATTTTGGTACAATTATTTGGGTTAATTCAGTTCATACGATATTTAGGAGAAAAATCTAAAATATAGTACCACATGAAAAAAGTAGAATATCGTGAAAAAAGTTAATCATTCATAACATAAATGGTAAATGGTCATATTTTATATTCCTTACATGTAAAGTGACATATTCTAAGTCTTATTTTGTTTTACTGTTGATCAGTTTGGTTTATAGCTCATGAAAAACCAGAACCTCAAATTATTTTTAGTAAATTTCTGTTCTAACAGTATCAAAACTAAAAAGCCTGAAAGAGCAAACCTAGCCATGCTTTCTCTAAGCGGGTAAGATGGCACTCTTTTCCCGACACTACTTAATAATGTATCCATCAGAACTGGGATCCTGCGCTTTCCTCCGAGCGCATTGGCTGCCTGGCTGCGATGTATCAGCAGCAGTTGGAAAAGAGGAGGAGCTTGACTTCACATGCATTGGAGGAGGCTTGTGCTAGTCTGCACCCTTGATTGGCTACACACATTGAGGAGAAATTCGGGTAAAATTTAGAAAACTAAAAAAACTGAAATGTGTAATGGATATAAAATATGACAGTTTACCTTTTTGAATTAAATTATGAGCACAATTGAACTTGTTCATGATATTCTAATTTTTTGGAGCTGCACTAGTATCACAATGTGACATTTTCACCAGTATTTTGGAGTCAACCCAGCACTGTATCAGAACATGAATTCAGTGTATTGAATTATAACATGGCCTCTGAGGTCATTTTCTAGTTGGTTTACAGTTTGCACTGGCTTGTTAGAGCTGGTGTGTGTTGGCTGAGACCTCTATTCCTCTTTCCTCGCCTCACTGTGGCCCTGAGGATGTTTTATGTGCAGGGTGGGAAACGTTCCTCACTTAACAGCTCCTGCCCATTTGGCAGCAGCAGGTGCTGCTCTGCGGGCCGCCTCCCCATGTCAGCTCAGAAATATGGCGGGATGCTTTGAGGTCGCGTCGCAGAGCCCTGAATCAGCACTCGTGTTGACATGTTGAATTGTAGCATGCTTGCATATATTTCTCAAAACTTTGCATTTACTTTTTTTTTGGAGTGAGATTTCAGCTCAAGCTGCTATCAGGTGTTATTCGCTCACAGCCTTTTCAGCCCAGATATGATGGAATATGCAATTTCTTTGTAGCTCCTCTTCGTGGCATTAAATGTCACTGGCTCGAATTGCTCGCAGAGTCATTGGCGAGGCTGAGTTGTGGAAAAGTCAAATGCCGAGGATGCGCTGTATCATATCTATTCAAAAAGAGCAGAAAGTGCATCAATATCATTAACTGACACACGCTATCATTTTCATATGCTGTGCAATATAGTTCATGCTCACTCCGTCTGGACAGATATAATTTCCACTTGTACACGTATGAGTAGTCGGCATCTGTAAATTTCCCAATTTTCAGAGCTCAATGACACGATTGCATTCTAATGATCCATTGCTTTGGTGGTACAAACACAAGCCACTTCACATCCTGTCCAAACCGTGTTATTAAAGACAGCCAGTGCAGCTAACGGATTGTGATGTGTTTTATTATTCTAGCTCATACATGCAGCTTGGGTACGTTACTGCATGCTGTGATTGGCTTTTATTGAATCATGTGTACAATATCACTTCTCTGATGATTGTCATTGCTGACTGTTCCACTGTACAGCCTGAATTTGTTACTCCAGTCCTGGGCCTTAATCAACAGGAGATGTTTTCATACTGTAACCTCACAAAAGCCTGTTTTCCACTACAGGGCTTAAGCTCTAGAACTACAGCTGTGGATTTTAGATCTTAAAATAGGCAGACGGTATCAACTTCTTGGTTACTTTCCATTTGGTTGTGAACCACTCTTGGTTTCTCACTCCTCATATTAGGGCCACATATCAGCCAAATGTAGGTAACACTGCCATATCTGTGCCAGAAGTGGACCACATCTGTTTAGGTTTTTTTAATATGAGGGCCACTAATGGCTCATATGTAGGTAACACTGCCATATCTCTGCTAGAAGTGGACCACATCTGTTATAGTACATGTGGGCCAAATGGGTATTTTCAATATAAGGGCCACATTTGGCTCACATGCAGTTTTCTATGCCAAAAGTGGGCCAGCAGTGCCATTTCTCAGCCAGAAGTGGCCCACATCTGTATGCTATCTTATCATTGTTTATAAAACAGATTAAACAGAGTAACAGTTCAATGGAAAGAAGGAAATGTACAGGTGTCAGTGTAATCCTGTTTACCTGAAGCAAGAGTGAGTCGTTAGTCATGAAGAAGGCATTTCCCACTGAGATGTACTGAATTCTGAATGAGAACAATGACTGAACTTAATGTTTAGCAGTTGCCGTAGCTGAAAATGAACCATTATGAGCTACTCTGTAGTTTGTGTATATTTAATTTCATTGGAAATTCCAGAGACTCTGATTTAACTGTCTGTTAGTTTTATATGGCTTGGTTTGTGCAGATTTATGATTTGCAGTCATGTAACTGATGGCATTTAAAAACCCGTATCTATAGTATTATTCTTGGACATACTTCAGTTTTCTCCATATTCTGAAGGGGCATAGAACTAATCGCTGATGGGTTTTTTACTGAAACAGTAGCTGCATTTGTACTGTTTTGGGATTTATTCCTCTTCCCATTTCAATTGTCTGCCTGGGGAGCAAGTGCTTGGGTTTGCTGAAGATTTTCTAGTGAGACGAGTGGACTGCTTTCAGCCCACACCAGCAGAATTTAGCCTCAAGCACTTCACTTCTGTGCTGGCTTAACTGCAACACATAGTAATTAGGCTGGAAATCCTAGCTTGGCAACCCCAAAAGCTACCTGGATGTTTTTGCTGATGGTTCATACCTGTATTCTGGATATTGCAAACAAAGATTTCTTAGTAAAATGAACATCTGAAGAGTAAAAAGCATGTCTGAAGCCACATTGTAGTTGTTTTCTTCTGTCTTTAGTGTTTAATTTAGTATCCTTCGTGAATGTAGTTAGACATCCATCCATCCATTATCCCATCTGCTGAATCCTGATCAGGGTTGTGGTTTGTCTGTGCCTCACTGGGCACAGCGCAGGGCATTACACTATCCTAACTGAGCCCAGGACAGGGCGCCAATCCATTACTGGGTGCACACAAAGACAAGGGCAATTTTAAGTACCCAATTCACATGACCTCAATGTTTTTGGACTCAGACATGGAGAGAACATGGAAACTACACCCAGATGGGCTCTCAAACCCAAGACCTCAGAGCCGAGAGGTGAGCGTGCTAACCACCAAGCCACCCCTGTAGTTAGATAGCGCATACTTATGTAATAACAGTCAGTATTAAGATCAACATCATGGATATAAGTGGTTTATTACTATTTTTACAGGAGTTAAACCATGCATGCACATCCAACACATCTGACATGCAGAATATTCTGAAAGCCACATCTGGCTCTGGCATTTGGATGATCCTGAAAGCCTTCATTACCTGGCTCAGGTGTGTTACATTAAATCTGCAGGATGGTAGATCTCCAGGACCAGATCTGGGCACCACTCAGTTTAGCAGCTGTGAGTGTAACTCCATCCATTTGCATTGTATTCTATGCCATCTCTGAATTCTGAAATAACACTGGTAATTCCAGAGGTTCACCAGAGTTCATGGAACATCTAGAATAGATATTCAGTAACCCAAGTCTCCTTCGGTTAAAGAGAGCAAGCGACAGCAGTCTGTGGGTTGACTGAAAAGTTGCTGTAGGTTATTGGGTTGCCAGTCCTACTTAGACCATTTTTGTTTTGGTGTGGTGGCTGTAAGTAGGCCAGGCTGTGCCTGTGAGCACAAATGCCAAATGATTCAGCAAGCCCCCATCTGACAGCAGCGGCTCCAAGGGTCCTCGGGGGTTTCTAAGAAACTCGACCGTCATTAGGGAAAAGAAGCTAACTGTGTTTTGCACATCTCTAAGCATTTAAAGTCACTTGGCTGGTCTTACAAACATGCGGGAACCAACACATGACGGGCAGGTTTGGTCAAATAATATATGTGGCTGCTATATTTGAAACAAAGCCAGACTTCTGAGCAGAACTTGTTGCTATGCTGAAACAGTTTAAGCTAAAAATTGACATCCTGCCCCAAATATCCTCCCATCCACAAATAAATAATTGTTTAATAAGTGTCATATTTGGCTCTGGGTAATATTCCTGCTGCTACAGTGAGCTCCACGCCCTGTCAAGTCAGACTCAGAAAGTGTTTTGATCATAGCCTGGATTTCTCAGGGTTTTTTTGTCCTGAAAAAAAATAAAAACAAACAGAGAGACATGCACCCCTCTTGAGGAGTGTGATAGGGAGTGAGGGAGTGCAGGTTAATCAGAGCGGGGAAATGAGGCGAGTCCCACGCGGCACAGCTCCACCCGCAGGGCCTCCCGACCATGACAGTCTGATGGATAGAGCCGTCTGCTCTTCAGAGAAAGACGGAGAGAAGAAAGAGGAGGGAAGCCTTGCAGGTGCAGATCCTGCCCAGCAATGACCACACAAAGACAGAAGCACTAAGTACTAATCGCTTGTAGACTATCGTGTTAGAGGGTCCAGGTTTGCTACACAACTTGTATAGTTCATCTCAAAGACTTAAGCCATCACAAATAGCATGTTAGGTGTCAAGAGCAGTTACAAGGTTCTACATAATGAGTAACGTAAACTACTTTTATGTTGTGCTTTAAACCTCTGATGACTAGATTGCAGTGTTGACTTCATCCATTAGAGTCTTCCACTCCAATGACAATAAGCAACGTAAGGGTGCACCGTTGACAATTTTTATAAAATTTGATTTAAAAATGGCATTTCATCGCCTTGTGTGCAGTAAAGCAATATATCATGTCATTAAGAGGTATCTTAAAGTAATTTTAAAGGTAAACATATCATATTTTATATTCATTACATGTAAAATGACATTTCCAGCTTTTTTTTTTCATTTTTATGTTGATTTGAGTCACTTCAGCCTGGTATTGTGAACGTAGACTAAGTTGCAAAGTGGAGCCATCATGGATCTGACTTCTTAGTCAGGTTGACATCTGAGGAATGTGTAGGCCACTTTTGATAAGTACTCATGACTGCTGAGCAGGAGCACTACACAGGTCTTTGCTATTCCAGTGATGTTCTAACTCATAATGATCTGTTTTTTTTAAAGTCACTCATGTCTTCACTCATACCAGTTTCATCCAATATGTAGACTACCAGAATCATCCAATATATCCCAGACCACCGTATGTCAAGACTATGTTTTAATTGTAAGCTAAGCCTGTTCTCAAGTAACATAAGGGTGACAGTTTTCCTAAAATTAGATTTTAAAAATGGCAATACATCACCTTGCTTACAATATAACAATGTACCACATTATTTTGAATCATAGCCCATGTTTTGTTATTCATAATTGAATTAAAAAACATAAACTGCCATATTTTATATTCTTTAAACATAAAGTGACATTTGAATTTTTGCTTTAATGTTGATCAGTTTGGCTTAGAGCTCATGAACATCAGAAATCCAGAATCTCAAATTAGAAGAATATTTCATCTTGAGTTTGAGTCACTCAATCACTGTCAAGATATGATAAACAGTTGTCACACCCCACGCCGCGGCCCTTATGCTTGTGTTTTCATTCCCCATTTGTTGTCTCTGTCCACGTGTTTATCGCCATGTGCTTTTTGTTTACATTTACGTCATCTCTCTATGTCCCCGCCCTCGTCACGTTGTCTTGTCAGGTTAATGTTCAGCACCTGTCTCATCTGATCACACAGCCCTGTTTGTTCCTTCCCCCTTTTTGATTGTTTATTTAAGCTCCCTCATGTTTCCTTTGTCAGTCATTGACTGTAGTTAATGTTGTTGTACAATGTAAATGTTAGTAAATGTTTGTTAAAGAGATATGCTGTTACATACATACATACACACACATTACACTTATATAGCGCCTTTCTAGACACCCAAGGACGCTTTGCAATTGACACACTTCATATACACACACTCCAGTGAGAAGCGTACACAGCATACTCTCAACCGAAAGTGACCGTCCACCTGGAGGACTGCATCGAGCACTAGGGGGATCACCCAGGACAGAGTGCCAACCATATCTGGGCAAACATACATACACAGACATATCTACATTCATACACACACCAGGGTCATTTTAGAGTAGCCAATTCACCTGATCTCCATGTTTTTGGACTGTGGGAGGACTGTGGGTTCTCCCCGCGGACACGGGGAGAACATGGAAACTCCGCTCAGATGTCTCGAACCCAAGACCTCAGTGCTGAGAGGCGAACATGCTAACCACTAAGCTACCGTGCCGCCCACGATGTTGGTATAGGTCCGTGTATAGCCACAGCTTCATCTTTGTTTTGTTTTTGCTAGCACCAGTGTTTTGTTGTTTAGATGAGTTTAATTAATAAAAACTTTCGTTTGGATCCCAACACTACATTCTGACTCCTCAACCCTCGGTGCTCATTACAACAGTTTACCTTTTTGAATTAAATTATGAACAAAACTGAACTTTTTCACAATATTCTCATTTTTGCAGATGAACTAGTACATGGATATTTGCATGTTATTGCAGAAAAAACTCTTTAACTATGTTTTTGAAAGATCATGTTGGATATGTTAGTGGAAGTATAAAAGCTCCATCTGTATCTAAGGAAGTAGAGGGAAGCCCTGCAGGTGCGTCTCTATGGGGATCCTGCCCAGCTTGATGCTGACAATAACACAAAGACAGTAGTGAAGAAGGAGGAGAACAAGAGGATCTGGAGGAAGATGTCTTCCTTCACTCTGCTTCCCGTGGCTCTGAGCAAAATTCTTCTCCATCCTCTTTAACTAGTTCAGGAAACAGTTTGTCAGACGTTTGTTCTTAACAGAGGAACAAACTTTACTGATGAAATACGTTCTTCTCTAACTTTTGTGTATTAAGATATAATTGAGCCATAAATCCAATTTAAATTTTCAGTCTTACAGAAATGCAGGTCTTAAGTGCAGTTTCAAGGCTAATAGACATAAGAAGTAATGTTAACTTTATGGGTGTATGAAAATATCAATACACTTCAGTATCATAGTATTATGTTTTGTGATCAAATTTCAAACACAGTAACCCTAACCCTCATCCACCGTTGACTAGTTAGCAGTGTTGTCTTCAGCCATTAGACACTTTCATCAAAATGACAATATTGGCACTTCATTTAACAAACATGCTGCAGATTCACAAAACCAATACAACTTCACAAACGTGCCGCAAAACCGTTCACAACAGAAGTATTTCCAGAGGACATGTAACCATATATGGTGATGCCATATGTAAGCAGAACTTTGCTGACAGCATCTCTAATGAGAGTCAAGTTTGGTTATATTAGCTAACTATAATTATCATGGTTATTGAAATAAAGTGAGGGAAAATGTTGCAAGTAATATAAGGGTGCACCAATGACTAAAATTAGATTTAAACATTGGCAGTACAGTGGTAACCCTACTTACGAGCATCCCTACTAACGAGTATTCCAGGTGACGAGTTGAGATCTCGGAATATTTTTGTTCCAGGTAACAAATAAAAGTCCAAGTAACGAGTAGCCTAAATTAGTTCAAGTATGCCAACCACTAGGGGCGCGGCGGTCGTAGCATTCCCTAGATGTCGAAGAAGAGGTCAGTCATTACCTTTGACCGCTGTCCAGTGAAAGTGACGCTAAGGTAGCAAAAGGTAGTGACCAAGAAAGTTAGATACATTTTACTTTTAATAAATGTAACCATGCCATACACGTACGCCCGTCCTCCTGTCCTCCTTAGCCACCAGCCTACACGAGCATTGTCGTCGTCTCGTTTATGTTTTAAAAACCCATATAAACACATTATTTAGCATATTAAAGTATACTGTATATTGGCCGGCTGACACGGATTAATCAGTTTTACATGTATTCTTATGGGGAAAATGCATCCAGCTAACGAGCAAACCAGCTAACGAGCAAACCAGCTAACGAGCTCGGCTCCTGCACAGATTAAACTCATAAGTAGGGTTACCACTGTATATCATCTTGCTGACAGTAAAACATCACATTATATACAATCATAAACCCTGCATATGTATTTTATCACTAGGTTTTTGACATAGAGAGGCCTAATAAACATATCCTCTAGTGATGTGTAGTAGTATGACTTTTTGAGTTTTGTGTTCATTTGTCACTGATTTTGATCTCGGCCGTATTTCCAGGCGTACCTCAGTTACGGTACTTATTAGAATTACTGATTTTTGCTTGGCTTTGTTTGTTTATTAGTTGTTTGATGGATTTGTCAGCATATTCACTGTCTGTCATCTTTGATTATTCTTGGTTTGCTTCTTGGATTTCGCGCAATAAAACCTGCACACATTTATGTCATATCTCATCACTCAGTGTGCTGTCAGTCATGCAACTTTGATCACAATGCGTCTAATGCAACTACTTACCAGCATCTTATTTGACGGAGAATGTTGTGTTTTGGTCTTTTACTATCACAGGCTGAATGGTTCGAGAGGCATCCATGTTTAATGCATTTTGATAATTAGTTTGATTATTAAATAATTAAATGCTAGGTTATATGCAGATGTAAGCCATTTTTCCTCCAAACAAAAATAGTTTTACCTTTTATGTGTTCTAATATAACTAATTTTGGATCATTTCTGATAGTCCGTGCATATAAAGAGCAGCTGGCATTTTCAGATCGTGCTATATAAAAAGGAAAGAATGACAGTGACATATACATTATATGCTGCACCACTGCCTGCAGCTCAGTCATTTCGACTGAGCCAATCAGAAAATCATAGAGTCGAGACGAGGTGAGATCTGGCATGAGCAGAATCTTCTTCAGTCAATCGTGGTGAACACCACCAATCACATTCTCTCCACTCAATTTCACGCTGAAATTGAACCAGATCCATATGTCATTACGGAAGTTATGATGGCTCACATGAAGGCTTCATATAACACAGCAGCAGAGTACACACCAAGACAGAGTGAGTTAATATCCTATGAATATCCTACAACATCATTGTGCACCAGACTTGAGGTGAACTCTATGGTATTAAAACACAATTCCAAAAAAAAATATATATAATATTTTTAACATACAATAGCAGTCAAAAGTTTGGACCTTCTCATTCAAAGATTTTATTGTTTTATTTTGTATACAGTATGTAAATTAATACTGAAGTCATCCAGAGTATGAAAGAACACTTAAAAGTGTTAAACAAACCAAAACATGTTTTAGATTCTTCAGAGTAGACACACAACTGATGTCTCAAACACATTAAAAGGCAATAAATGCAAGTCATGAACTCTTTACAAGACACAGCTGATAACTGAAAGCCATTCCAGGTGACTGCCTCATAAAGCTAACTGAGAAAATGCCAAGAAAGCTGGCATCTAAGCCAGAGGTGCCCACTTTTATTTTTTAAATAATGGAAAAACCACTGAATGTCCAGAAGGTGTGTCCAAATGTTTGTCCAAAAGTGATTATAATTGGCAGCTATAAGTGTAAAAGTATATAAACAGTAGTTTTGCATTTTTCATGACATTTTATTTTTAAAATAATTTTTGGTAACACTTTATAATAACTTTTATTAATAAACAATTAACTAATGATTAATAACTGTGAACAAATCATTAGTTCATGAGAATTTGAACATGAACAAATGTTTTTTAATGACATGTAGTTATTAATGATTGTATTCATTTTTGGTAATGTTAACAAATCATTAGTAAATCATTTGTTTATGAAATTCTCATGAACTAATGATTTGTTCAGTTATTAATCATTAGTTAATGAGCTATTAATGAACGTTATTATAAAGTGTTACCTAATTTTTTAGCGGTTTCAATAGTAACACCATCCACAAATGTTGCTTATCCAGACACTCAATCTAGGTATGTTGTAGTGTCTCTCACAAGTTGATGACAGAGTTTATAGGCTTTAGTTTGACTGACAGTAAGATTAAGTTTATCACTGACATGATGTCTACAGCTGCTTATGCAGAAAACGTCTGACATTTGGCTTCACTGACAGTTTATTCTGCCTCAGCAGAATGGATCCCACTTTATTTCTTTAGCCTCGCCCTTAGTGTTGCCGTAGGTGTGAAGCAGTCAGCTCTCTAAGTTGCGCCGTGAACTAGATGAACACTGACTGTGTATGACCTCCTCATGTCTATGGATTGGAACAGCTCCCAGAATGAGGTATCCTATAATAGACTAGCCGACGCTTCCGTAATCCACAGCCAAGAGAAAGAAACAAGGCCATAAACAGTTAACCCTTGGGGTGGATGCACAAGAGCGGTTATTGCAGCTTTTGTATGTATGTAGGGAAGATATTTGGCTACCTGTAATCAGTGCACTAGTGGCTTCTCACAGACAAAGGGCTGTCAATGGGTTGTTTGTCATGTAGAGATGTGTAAAACTTTGGTAATACAGTTTTGAGAAGGTTTTCACCGACATGGCTTGAATGGTGGCTTCTCTGTAGTGCACAGTGATGTACATTTGAGTAGACTTGACAAGACAAGGTCTTGACCTTGATCTGATTCACAGATATTCGATATTGTTGGATATTTTGTCTTTTCTGTTTATGTTGAGTCTACTATACAAACTCCAGCATCGCGATAGTGAAGTAGATGGTGTGAGGAAAGGCCGTTTGGGCTCTGATCTGAGACACATGCACTGAGCTTGTCTGTAACAATTTGCAGTGATGTTAGAACTTGTTGGTTGAGGATACAGAAAATTGAAAAATATGCCGTGTGTGTGTGTGTGTGTGTGTGTACAGGCTCTCACTCCAACACCTCTACATTCCTTTCATCCTTGATTAGAATCTTGCCTGTGAGAGTCAGTGGTTAATGAGCATGTACTGATCCAGTAACAGGTTCTTAGAACAGCCCAGAATCAAAGAGCTGTGCAAAATTGATTTTTTTGGACGTTCTGTATGAATCATGCAGAAAGCATGTCCATGACCAAAAGCTCTGCTGAGCAGCCATTCATTTAAAGCGCTGATGAAGAAATGATTCTGTCTCGCGCTTTGGATGTCTGATTTCACATTTATCACACATTTATTCAATGCAAATTCAGGCCAAAGGTACAATTAACCCCTTACTACATCCTAGTACGTCCTATCCATGGATGTCTGTACTGGAAATGTCATGACAAATCAGAATTTACACAAACTCTCAACTTAACTGAGGTGGTGGTGCAGAGCACTGAGGTGCATCAAAAACATCCATCAGACTACCGGTACTACTTTGTGTGGTGCCGACTGCTATAGACGGCTCCACTGATTATTTAGCCAGATTTCAGTTGGTTGTTGAAGTTTGTGTTGTTTGCTGTTAGAAAATGACAAAATGAGTGTTATTCCTTATCTACATAGACTTACAATGCTGGTTGGGTTATTTTTTAAGGTATACAACTGTATAGCAGTAATGTTACGCTATAAATTTTTATGTCAGTAACTTTATTTTGATTACACAAATTTATCTTTGATGCTTTGTTACTTTGGAAAAAGTAATATTGTAGCACATATGGGACCTGGCCGTTTGGTTAGGGTTCCACTCTTGTGGCCGGAAGGTTTCTGGTTCAGTCTTTCTTCTTGGAAGTCCGTCGAGAATCGACGACGACGACGTCAGTGACGCTTTCTATGGGAACGCAACCCGAAGTCAGATGCACAAAGGTGTCCACATTCCGGGCATGTGACCGCTGTCTGCGGATCCAGTCTCCTTTCTTTACGGGCGAGGTGCTTTTGGTCCAGGTCTTCCAGACGTTTTGTCTCAAATGATTTCACACCTTGGTGAACATGCATGCGCCAGCTGCTACGGTCACCGGCAAGAGCCTCCCAACCAGTGACAGGAATTCCACATGCTTTGAGGGAGCCCTTCAGTATGTCTTTGTAGCGCTTGAGAGGGCGACCAATGTTACGGTTGCCATCTGCCAGTTCAGAGAAGAAGATGGATTTGGGAAGTCTTTTGTCATCCATCCGCACCACATGACCTACCCATCTCAACTGGGCCTTCATAATGAGTGCCTCAATGCCAGCGGTTTCTGCCCGGTGCAGCACTTCAGTGTTGGAGAACCGATCCTGCCATGAGATACCCATGATCTTGCGTAGGCAGTGGAGATGGAACTGATCAAGCAACTTCAGATGTTTTCTGTAAAATGTCCAAGTTTCACATCCGTACAGAAGAGCAGTCAAAACCACAGATTTGTACACTGCAATCTTGGTTTTCTGTGTGATGCCCCTTTCAATCCACACCCTTGTCCAAAATTTGCCAAATGCTGCTCCAGCTCTAGCCAGTCTATTTGAGATCTCACGGTCGAGGCTGGTTGAAGAGGTCAGATAGCTTCCGAGGTATGTGAAGGCATCAACAACCTCAAGAGTGGTGTTGTCCATTGTGATGTGTGGCTGCTGCAGGCCTCCACCGGGTGCTGGCTGAACCATCACCACAGATTTGGTCAAGCTGATAGTAAGTCCAAAAGCATGTGCTGCTCTAGAAAGGCAGTTTGCAAGGTCCTGGAGGTCTTCTTCACTGTTGGCAGCCAGTGCACAGTCATCCGTAAATAAGAAGTCACGCATCAGCGCCTCTCGAACCTTTGTTCTCGCCTTCAAACGGCGGAGATCGAAGAATCTGCCATCAGTTCTGTAGCGGATAGTTACAGTAACCTGGTAGGAAATGACTGATGTGGCCTTGAGTAAGACACCCAAACCCCCACTGCTACCCGGGTGCAATGGAGAGGGTCTGCTTAGTCAAACTAGAGTGTATATGTGTGTTTTACTGCACAGATGGATTAAATGCAGAGACCGAATTCTTTTGTGTGCAAGCACATTGGTCAGTGATTGTGCACTTTCACTTTATTCCAAAAATTTAATCTAATGAGCATCTATGGTTTGGTGTGTAATTTTAGGAAAGGTACTTCTTTCATATCAAGAAAATAAACTTGAGTACTGTTAAATGCTAAGTCTTACAAAGCTTGTTTTAATTGGACAAGTGTGTAGAATCCTCAAAATCCATACTGGTTATTTTTACTTTTGTAGAATATGTTTGTGAATGAGATGAGATCTAAATGGCATGAATAGCACTGCAGCAATAAGAATGACATGGCACTGGTCGTATTTAATTGGAAAATGTGTTTTTTTCCGAGATATTAGATTATCTTGAATAAATTATGTTGTTTCAGTGAGAGTTTTCTTTATTTGTTACAGTAAAAACAACTACAATGATGAACAACAACATCAATTACTCAGATGTAACTATAAACTATGAGAAGGCCATGGTGCACGGTGTGAGCCGCTACATCACCTGCAGCTCAGCTTTTACCTCCCACTCATATACCTGGCACAGACAGCATATAACACAGACAGTGGTGAGGAGCTATATATAAACTTTTATTTACTTTAGGCAAAATTAGTCATAGTTGCCTTGACATGCTAGTGTGTAACTTGACAAAGTATTTCTTCCTACTTTCCTACTTTTAAGTTTGTAAACCCTTTAGAATTCTCTATATTTCTGCATACATTGCAATGATCCACATTTGCTAGTCCTGTTCTTTAAATAAAACAGGGCACCCACTCACCCCTGATTGTCATGCTATTGATTGTCAACACCTGACTCAAACTATCTTCTAATCCTGAAGATTTACATACTTTTGTCACTCACAGACATGTAACATTGAATAATTTTCCCTATAAATAAATGACCAACTCAAATATTTTTGTTTCATTTGATTAGGTTGTCTTTATCCACTTTTAGGACTTGTGACAATCTGTAAGTTTTACATCAAATTTATCTATGCATATATCAAGCACCACTCAGGGTTCGTACGGGTGCTTGAAATCCTGGAAAATGCTTGAATTTTAACGTTCTGTTTTCCAGGCCTTGAAAGTGCTGGAATTTTGGAGAAAGTGCTTGAAAATGCTTGAAATTCTAACTGCTTTTACTTTACAAGTAAAATTAAATACAGTAAGTTCTGATTAAATAAGTTCACATAAAGAAAAAATTGCAGAGCGTAAAATAAAAAAAAAGGGCTCGCTTGCGCCTCCACGTATAGCTGGATATTTTTGTTGGACCTGGCAACCCTGGCCAGTGCTAACAGCAGTAACATGACGGGAGGCTGCGTTAGCTAGCCTGCTAGCGTATGTATGCGCACCGCCAGCTGGTGGTTTTGCAGGCTTATTTTTACGAAGCATGTTGTGATAAAATGTGGTTTGCATGCCAGTTACAGCACGACCATTAATGGCATACGCAGTAAACATAACGAACATTGTTTAGCATCAACATTACTCTGCAAAACGTACCACTGCGTTTAGCCAACGTGAGTAAATCAGAGTACAGTATAGTTACAGAGTTGTCATCAGCCAGTTTTCTCTACTACAGTAGACAAATGTACAGCACTCTGAAAAAGATTTATTCCCCTTTAACTTTTCCACACCTACAAACTTCAGTGTATTTTTCAGGATTTAGTGTAGTAGGCCAATGCAAAGTAGCAAGTAATTGTGAACTGAGATGAATTTGTAGATATTTTTCCACAAGTTTTAAATACATACAAATCTGTAAAGTGTATTGTGCATTAGTATTCAGCCCTCTGTACTCTGATACCCCTAAATAACATCCAGTGTCACCTGTTTGCAAGGGACTGTACATACATCTTGGCATATGAGAAGTAAATGACTTTAAAGGAGAACTCTGGTGTGAAATG
The DNA here is from genome assembly GCA_036984385.1 of Crenuchus spilurus. Lineage (NCBI taxonomy): Eukaryota > Metazoa > Chordata > Actinopteri > Characiformes > Crenuchidae > Crenuchus > Crenuchus spilurus. The sequence continues at coordinate 15,055 of BRDA01089726.1, forward strand.
TGCTTTGGGTTTAGTGAAACATGATAACAAGTACAAACTTAAGTAGCCCACCTCTGTTCACTCCCAGCATTACAAAATACAGGTCTTTTAGCCAGGGCTCCCAACAGGCCAACAATGCTAGTGATAAGGGCATAGCATTTGTACTTATCATGTTTTACTACACTCCAAGTCTAACACCTTAATCTTAATGGTAATATATTGAGAATAAACATTGTAAATAACACTTTCCTCATGTTTTTAATTATATTTAGGAAAGAAGCATCAAAATCTGATGAAAAGACAAACATAATACCATCTCTTGCAGTGTGACAAAAATCAAAACAATAATTTTGAGTATATGTATGTATAAATGCTCTCAACTCACCCCCAAGTTTGACATACTACAGTAACTGCTCAAATGAATAAGATAAACATGCGGTGAAGAACATTGGTATTTAAATTGTGTGAAACTGACACCAATAAATCCACAATTCTTGCAATTTACTTACTTAGAAATATATTTTTCTCAGTAGCATAGTCGCTGTGAAGTGCGGAGAATAGTTTTGCGATATATATATATTTATTATCGCAGAATTGCAGCTTTGAGATCACAGTTATAATTAATTTACCATAGCTGAAAGGTGCTGGAAAAACTTGAAAATGAGCCTTGAAATGTGCTTGAATTTTACCTTGTAAAAGGTGTACGAACCCTGGCCACATGTGTATATACTAGTGTAGGCCATGTTTTGCCCAAATTAGCTTTGTCATGTGTTTTGACTATCCACCCACCATGTTTGACCTACTCCATTCACAGGGTGTCACATTGCTTAAGGGTTTTATACAACGTGGTAGCCTTGAGGATGGTATGTTGGCTTTCATCTAGTCTCTGACAGGCATGTTCTATTCATTTACTGTCTGCAGAGGAAAGAAACATGCTAACGGTTGTCCATTGTGACGATGAAAGCTTTGGATCAAAGTAAGAGGGTAAATGAGGTAGTCTTGTGCTTGAAGGTACAGTCAGAAAGAGAGGGACTTTTATGCATGTCATTCTCAAATTCACACTTCAGCTGGGTTTGGGCAGCTTTATTCCTCATGTCAAGCTGGCAGTTGGCAGAGTGCTCCACACAAATAAGCCAAAGCGTGAGTGGTCATTCTGAGACAGCTCAATGCATCTTTGACTTGATTCAGGCTGGGATGCTAGATTATAGCTCAGTGCTACAATTTACATGTCATGCTTAAAGTAGAAATCTAATCTGTATTCTATCAGTCAAAAGTTTAGGCATATTTTGCTTTGTTTTCAACTCTTTTTCCACATTGTGAGCATACGTAAATTCTACCCTTCATTCCTTTTCAAGAAAATGATCTGTGACCCTGTCGTACCAACAAGGCGTCTTTTCCAGGGACTTGACTAGTGTCCTCTCAATGGCCAGCATAGCTGGGCTGCTTAAACGGCCTTGGCCCATGGTGTTGCGGGTCTAAGACTTGAGCCGCTTTAAACAGGAGAAGCTCTTTACACCTGCTAGCTCACTAGCTGGGACTGGCGCGAGGCTAATGTGAAGTGTGTCCGCCTGTGACGCTGGACAGAAACTGCGATAGAAGTCAGAAGGAGTGATAGAAGTCAGTCTCCAAACACAAGCAGCTACAAAAAAAAGCACCAGAAATAGAAGCTCGATTTGTCGCTAGTCGTTTTTAACACAGAAAATGCCGCTAAGATGATTAGGAAAGTCTCTGGTTCAACTCTGAACAGAATGAAAATTAAAAAATGCTCCCACGGATGTTTAAACAAAAAGATCGCTGATTCGCTCTTTTCGCTGTCAAATCAAAAAGGGATTCAGCCTCAGACACATCATCCAATCATCATGCAGAAGCTGAGCGTCCGGGCCAGCCGAGGCCAGCCCACTGCCCCATAGACCCCCAGAGACACTGAGCATCCGATGGGCGGGACAAAGCCCGGCATTTATCCAATGACTCATGTCGTTTCGCTGCACGCTTTGCTTTGCCATTGAAGTCTGTGGACGCTGAGCGTCCACCCTGTTTAAAGCACTGTGAAGCTGCGGGAATGAGTGAGAGAGCCGCGTCGTTACCAGTGATAAGAAGCTGATTCTGAACAAAAGTTGAGCGTGTTGTAGCGCATATTTAGTCAATGACATGTACACACAACAGTCACAACACATATATATATATATATGTATATATATATATATATATATGTGTGTGTTTTCCATTTTTTTCCTCTGCCATTCATAAAAAATCCAAGGTTTAAGTTAGGGCTCATTAAAGCTGTTTACCTGCACAATCGTATCTATAATATAATATATTACCCAGTGCCAGTGTTAGCTACCAACTAAATAGCTAGCCCGCTTATAGTTTGCAAATAAACATTGTAATAAAATACAAACAGCTGTACAAATCTGTCTACATACATCCAGAATATCCCTCATCAGGATGCTAAGTATGAGCATGTACTGACTTTTGTATGTCTTCAGTCTTTATTTTGCATATTTCCCCCAGCACTAACATCAGTTACCTAGAACCCAAAAGAAACATATTAAACAATAAAAGAAACTGTAGGAATTAGTAGCACCAGCTTTCAAGGCTTCATCTACCTCCATTACTGCAGAACAGCTTTCACCTGTTAACCCTGACAAAAGCCTTTGTGTATAATTCTGTCATGTAAATTAATTAGCAGTTTTGGGTGAACTTACTGTTTTTAAATCTCTGGCAGTTCAGCACTTACCTTTGTATTATTTCAAGCTGTTCATTGGACTTGAATGACTTGAATTGCAATAAATGACTGGAAAATGCCACATTTTGCATTGATATGCCATCCTGGATGAGCTGCACTACCTGAGCAACTTCTGTGGGTTGTAGACATCGCCTCATGCTACCTCTATGGTGAGAGAACTGACAAAATGCAAAAGTGACCAAAACATCAGCCAGAAAGGATGAGAACAGAGAAAAGGTCTGTGGTCACCACCTGCAGAACCACTCCTGAATAGGGGTTGTCTTGCTAATTGCCTCTCATTTCTACCTGTTGTCTGTTCCATTTGCACAACAGCAGGTAAAACTGATTCACAGTCAGTGTTGCTTCCTAACTGGACAGGTTGGTTTCACAGAAGTGTGGTTGACTTGGAGTTACATTGTGTTGTTTAAGTGTTCCCTTTATTTTTTTGAGCAGTGTATGTACATATTCTACCAACATTGATATTGATACAGTCCTGCGCTGAGCCAGCTAAAATGCAATGTCATCCTGTGTACACTTGCTGTATGCAAAATGACAAATAAAGCTAAGTCTAAACAGTATCAACATTAAAACAAAAAGGCTTGAAATGTGTCACTTTATGTGTAATGAAATTATGAACACAAACAAACTTCATGATATTCTAATTGTTGGAGATGCTCTAGTGCAAAAAGTTTGGGTTGGGTGGGTCCAGTTAATTTAATGTTCCTTAGGGCCTATATAATATAAGCAGCACATTTAGCATTAGCATAAGCTCATATAACCTGTGTTCAGAATTCTCATAGAGAGCTCAGTGAGATCAGCAGGTGGGAGAGGGTTACTTGCAGTTTTTACACATTTTTCCTCAGGCAGGTGATTAAGAAGTTCTGTTGCACTCTACAGTGTAATTAGCTGACTTTCGTTTAAACACACACACACACACACACGCAGCCTTATAACCTCAGTAAAGTAAGAAGCTATTCATATAGAAGTCTTTCTGATAATGAGCTTACATGTGGCTTGAACTGAGCTTTCAGACTCGTCTTTCACGCCACTAAAACAATATGGTGTGTGACTTGCTTCCGTTTTGGCAGAAATAATGCTGAGATGTGAATGCTATGTTGCACCATGTTAATAGCCTTCTGTCTCAGAGCTCCATACAGAAACACTGATGTCCTCACAGCTCTGTGGGGCTGATAAAACTAGCCGAACTGTGTGAGAGGAGAGAGAGCACTGGTCACTGGAGAGATTATCTCACATTTCTGCAGTGTCTCTGTCACTGCCTGTGGGATTATTTTATCTCTGGGCAGATGAGCACACAAAGGATTTCTCGTTGCTTATCTTCAGACTTGAGTCCCCAGGGCTCAAAAGCAACAACAGGCACTTACAGCATGTACTTGAGCTGAGGTGTCCATGACAGCCAAAATTACTATTTGAATACCAATCGCTTTAATAGACTCATCCAGACTGCATGACTGAAAAAGGTGTAGTCAAATTAAAGTGCTAGTATAGTGGGAACCCTGACATTTGTCAATAAAAGTTTGATGTGAACAAGTTTCAAAACATTGCCTTCATTTCCCAAAGCATAGAAAACAACCCATTTTAAATTCATTTTGTTTGACATCACAATAGCGCATTTAAGGTAAGAGAATGATTAGGTTAATGTTAGGGTTATAGTAAGGTTAGGTTAGGTTAAGGTTGTGGTTGGTTTTAGGCGTGGGGGTAAGGTTATGTTTAGTTTTAGGCGTGAGGTTAAGGTTATGGTTAGTTTTAGGGTTGTGGTAAGGTTATGGTTAGTTTTAGGCGTGGTGGTAAGGTTATGGTTAGTTTTAGGCGTGGGGTTAAGGTTATGGTTAGTTTTAGGCATGGGGTTAAGGTTATGGTTAGATTTAGGCGTGAGGTTAAGGTCATGGTTAGTTTTAGGCGTGGGGGTAAGGTTGTGGCTAGTTTTAGGCATGAGGTTATGGTTATGGTTAGTTTTAGGGTTGTGGTAAGGTTATGGTTAGTTTTAGGCATGGGGTTAAGGTCATGGTTAGTTTTAGGGTTTGGGTAAGGTCATGGTTAGTTTTAGGCGTGGGGTTAAGGTTATGGTTAGTTTTAGGCGTGGGGTTAAGGTTATGGTTAGTTTTAGGCGTGGGGTTAAGGTCATGGTTAGTTTTAGGGTTTGAGTAAGGTCATTGTTAGTTTTAGACGTGGGGTTAAATTTATGGTTAGTTGTAGGCGTGGGGGTAAGGTTATCGTTAGTTGTAGGCGTCGGGGTAAGGTATAGTTGTAGGCGTCGGGGTAAGGTTATGGCTAGTTGTAGGCGTCGGGGTAAGGTTATCGTTAGTTGTAGGCGTCGGGGTAAGGTTATGGCTAGTTGTAGGCGTGGAGGTAAGGTCATGGCTAGTTGTAGGCGTGGAGGTAAGGTCATGGCTAATGTAGGCGTGGAGGTAAGGTCATGGCTAATGTAGGCGTGGAGGTAAGGTCATGGCTAGGTGTGTGTGTGTGTGTGTGTGTGTGTGTAAAAAAGAAAAGTGAGGTCATGAACAAAGTGGAAGTACTACATGGGGATAAAGGTATAGTCTCAGTAAAAGCAGTCTGAGGCTGAAAATAAAAGACAAAGGCTTTGAAACTGAAAGCTTGCTGAAAGAAAGTGAGAGAGCAGAAGTGATGATGAAAGGCTAGATTAAGGGATGAGTAAGAGTGAGGAAGTCTCTGGGTTTATGGCGAGGGTCAGGAGCTTCGCTCTTGTTGATCTCAGTGCTGCTAATGAAGATGGTTGATTAGAAGAAGGCAGAAAAATGGAATGATAGTATGTTTTACCTGCTGGTGTCTCATCAGTGCCCTGTCACAGCGTAGGCTGCAAAATGTGTCATTATTAGCACATCCTCATGACATGAGCTGTCTTGTGATATTACAGTGGATCACACATCAAAAGGAGCTGACACACTGTACCATATTCAAATCAAAGGACCTGCTCATCCTTCAGAGCTAAAAGCGAACGTTTTAAAGCTCTGAACTCTGAGTTGCGGACACTTCTTCAGATGTGCAGAAACATGGAGGGAAGACTTTTCACTTGATTTCTTCAATATGTAAAGAGAGGCTTTGTATGATTTATTCACAGCCTTCATAAGGACATTTTTGATCATTCATATTAAAAAAATATTACTATTATGTAAGACTTAAGTATGTTTTCATTTTAATCTGGTAACCTCAAACTAATCAGTGGAGAGAGTCAGAAAGAGAGAAACTGAGTGAGTGAGTGTGAGAGAGAAACAGTGAGAGAGAGAGAGAGAGTGAGTTAGAGATGAGAGAGAAACATAAAGAAAGAAACAGAGATATAGAGAGACAGAAAAAGAAAGAGACTACAGAGAGATGGAGAGATACATGGAGTGACTTAAATATGAAGAGAGAGAGAGAATGAGAGAGACAGGGAAAGAGACGGAGAGAGAAATACAGAAAGAGAAAGACAGATATAGACAGAACGACAGAGAGAGAGACAGAGTGTGAAAGAGAAACAGAGGGAGAGAGAATGAGAAAAACAGAGAGGGAGAGAGACAGAGAAAGAGATGGAGAGACTGAGAGACAGAAAGAGAGACCATGGAGAGACTGAGAGACAGAAAGAGAGACCATGAGAGAAACAGAGATGGGGAGACAGAAATACAGAGAGAGAGAGAGAGAGAGAGAGAGAGAGAGACAAAGACAGAGAAAGACAGATATAGACAGAAAGACAGTGTGAAAGAGAGAAAAACAGAGGGAGAAACAGAGAGGGAGAGAGACAGAGAAAGAGATGGAGAGACTGAGAGACAGAGAGAGCATATGAGAGAGAGGGAGGGAGAGAGAGAGACAGATATAGACAGAACGAGACAGAGAGAGAGAGAGACAGAGTGTGAAAGAGAAACAGAGGGAGAGAGAATGAGAAAAACAGAGAGGGAGAGAGACAGAGAAAGAGATGGAGAGACTGAGAGACAGAAAGAGAGACCATGAGTGAAACAGAGATGGGGAGACAGAAATACAGAGAGAGAGAAAGACAAAGACAGAGAAAGACAGATATAGACAGAAAGACAGTGTGAAAGAGAGAAAAACAGAGGGAGAGACAGAGAGAGACAGAGAGAGACAGAGAGATGCAGAGAATGGCTGAGCTCCAGCAGAGCACCCCTGCAGTTCCACATAAGTGATTGTGTCATAGGAAAACCATTGGACTTCTTAATAACACAATAAAGAGAAGAGTGTGCAATAGAGAGCAGTGTAACAAATATGGATCTGTCTGTGCTGACCTGCTGTTAATTGAGTCATTAATGTGTTTATTGGCTCTCCTCTTAGCCCATGCGTGACTGCCATTACCTTAAGAAGACACAGGCTTGGAGGATTCTCTGTGTGACAGGAGCATTACTCTTTTATTTCAGGTGATTAATGAGAGCAGATTAATGGAACAGTGGTAGATAAATTAACTTTCCAAACAAGGTCCATTCTTACTCTTAATTACATGATCTGATGTTTAATAATAATAAGGTTCATACTTTATTTTGATGACCTTTTGTAACTTCTCTATCTCACACTGCTGTTCATCTGCTGAAGCTCTGTTCTGGGTTTTAAGTGGAGTTTCAGGTTAGAGCAAGCGTAAGAGATAGGGAGGTCAAACTTAATAAATCATTACTTTAATGAAGTGAGCATTTACAACACGTTTGTACTGGAGTATAAGATGACTGTAGCCATCGTTACAAGCAAGCAGGAGCTCATAACTGAGGCTTTACCGCTGTTTACCACTGCCATGAAGATGATGAAACTTCATGTACATTAGGGGTGCAGGAAAAAATCGCTTCGAGCAGAATCGATTCTCGTTTTCAAAAAATCTATTTTTTTGTGGGTGCGGATGTGCCTTCTCAGCCACCGTAGTGCTAGGCAAAGCAAGGAAGCAGCGTGGGCTATGTACAGGCATGCTAGCCAAGCCGCGGTCTTTGAAAGCAACCATTTGGAAACACTTTGGATTTTACCGTCAACCCAGCCCGGGTAAGAAAGTGCTTGACGTGACTCATGCGATTTGCAGAGATTGCAACGGTAAAGTATTTAGTTTGGATTTGAAAGAATCGTAAAAAAAATCGTTTTGTGACCCCAAGAATCGATTCTGGATCGATTTGTTCGATTCCCAAAGATTTGCAGCCCTCCTGTGCAAGGTCAGATATCCAAAAAATGGTGGCAGGCTCCCAAGAGCGATAAACGTTTGACACCAAAACCGGACCAATGCACAAAAAATGTCCCTGCTTGAGTGAGCTGTGCCTCTTCAAAATGGGATGCTACATTGTAGGTAGGGCTGCCTGAGGGTGATCTAGCACACAGATAATGACTCGTTCCTGGGCAGATCAAGTGATTCTAGGCCATGAACTGAGGAGGTTACCCCTGAAACGGTGTGTGTGTGTGTCTACATTCCTGTCCTTCAATAAAAAAGCAAGTCACCTTACTGTTCAAACGTAAGCAGATATGTGCTCACTCATCCTGACAAT
>BRDA01089727.1:0-11540 GCA_036984385.1 Crenuchus spilurus
TAAAAAAATATTGTATATTGTATCACCTCTAATTCCACACACACTTTTCACCGTGGATCAATCAGTGCTACAGCAGGAGTTGCTCACATCAAAAGATGATCAGTCATGTAATGATGTCATATGGATATGACCATCACTTTGTTTCTCTGTAGATTTAACATGGTTTCACTGAAGATATCACTAATTCCTGTTACTTTTTAACACATTCCAGCACAGGTGTCATGTCAGCTAAATAAATGTATCTAAATGAATTAGACTGATGCAAAATAATTACCAAATAATCTGAGGAGCCTTCATCATCCAATATGATGCTATTAATCCATTTACACTGAAGGGTCTTTTGGTAGCAGAGTACAGCTTAAGATATAAGGAAATGAATGAGGTTTGTACATGCAGTCCCAAGAGAACAAGCCTTCAGTAAAGGCTTACCAAAGCCTCAGAAAAGCATCTGTCCATCTGCCTGGCCACTATTGTCATCTGGACACACACTTACACACCACACACACTCTTTCTCAGCCAATACAGGGCAGCCTTGCTGTCTCTGTTTCATCCAGTGAGCTGTATTCAGAGCATTTTTGTGGACTTTTCTGAGGATTACCTGCTGTCCCTGTGGACATCACCACAGTAATTATCATAGCAAAACAGCCCACCCTTCGCCTGCAGAAGAGTCTTATTCTGTACATCATTTAGGCATGCTTTGGTACCTAAATGTCAATAGAGAAGTGTTATTAAATTTTAATTAGTAATATTACTTAAGTACATAAGTAATTAAAATAGAGGACTATAAAAACAATAAAAGATACTGTACTTAATGTACTCAGTGTTACAAAAATTAAAATGTGCTCTTAAAAGTATAAAATCATCTTCAAGGTCTAACTGCCTACCTTCAATGAATGAATCACTCAAAAACTACAGTTTTCCACATCCCCACATGTAATTGATCAGATATCATCTTAATTACAGTTTCAATCTATGTGATTTATGATAGTATGTCTTACTATCTTTAAATCAATCCTTGCAATAAAAACGTGTGTAACTGAATGCTGCATCTGAGAATCAGTTACCATCATAAATACAGAGGAGTCTGATTCAAGATCAGTCTTCTTCCAGCCCCTCTACCACCAATGTTTCTACCTTACCTATTGTACTTAGGCTCATTCAGAATTAAAAGGGTCACAGCTGTACCCCTCTGTTTAGTAGCCAGTCATAAGGGCATAATTTTTCATCTGGTGAAAAGTATATAAACACTAAAGATGAAGTGAGCAGTGCACTGTCATGTATGAGGAATGAAGAGAATCAACATAAAATATGTTTTTATCAATTATATTAAATACTCTCTCACTTCATTTATTTTTATATTATATTTATTATCATTTAATCATTCATTTGCCGTGTAAAGTATGTGAAATTATGATTTTTCTCTTTGTATCATAGGTTAATGCCTGCTAGACAACAGGCTGTAAAATGAGTACAGCTACACTGGCTTTATCAGGACTCTAATTTAATTAAATATTTAATTTTATTTAATGAATGATGCTGCTATTTTACTGGTCTAATATATTTTGTAGGTTATAAGTAGTCAACACATATATGTTTGGCTTATCAATACTGTATCTGCTGTATGGGAGACTGTAGATATTCAGGTGAGGAAATGAACAAAAGCAGCTCTGACAGAAAGTGTTAACCTCTCCAGCTTTTGGAAACATTTACGGGCATTATGGGAAATGTAGTGTCTAGTAAATTTGCATATCCTGTGGTTCTGCTAATTAATTATTGGATAAAACTGAAAGTTTATGGTTTTCTTACTTTTAACCATCATAACATTATTGGGGCACAGCAACATTTGTCTATAACATTTATTTATAATGACAATCCTCTGCCTCTGTGTCCTAAACACTTTAACTAGTCATTTTAACACCTTCATTAAGATCTGGATGCTGTTTGAGTTTATTGATAGGAGTATTGATGTATTTTTACAGAAACGACTGCTATTTAAGTGACTGTGAAGTTCTAGTGTTGGTTAGAAATGTTCGCTTCACAGCTACAGTTCTAAACAAAAGAAGCATCTCAAAACATGAATAATGCCTTATGCATTAGGTATAGTGCCCAATAAAACGTTTAATGAATACTGAAGTCATCCAGACTATGAAGGAGCACATAAGGAATCATGTAGTAAACTTAAAAGTGTTAAACAAACCAAAAAATTTTAGATTTTAGATTCTTCAAAGTAGATACACAACTGATGTCTCAAACACATTAAGAGGCAAGAAATGCAAGTCATGAACTCTTAACAAGACACAGCTGTTAACTGAAAGCCATTCCAGGTGACTACCTCATAAAGCTGACTGAGAAAATGCCAAGAAAGCTACCATCTAAGCAAGAGGTGCCTACTGTGAAGAATGTAAAATATAAAACATTTGGTTTGTTTAACACTTTGTTTAGTAAATAATTACAGATGTGTTTCTTTATAGTTTGGATGACTTTAGTATTAATCTCAATGCAGAACATTTTTAAATCATGAAAAAACACTGAATGTCTAGAAGGTGTGTCTAAACTTTTGACTGGCACTGTATATCTGAGTTAATCTGAGAAAAAATATGAAAATATGACTTCTGGGTGAACCATCTCTTTGTTTCTTTCATAACTGAACTTATTTAAACAGTAAAATAAATGTAAAAGTCGGGAGTTAGGACAGGTTGAGTGAAGTCAATACAACTTCTAATACATTCATTACAACACAATTGATTCTGTTATGTTATCTAACTGAAAATACTGAAGACACAGGATGACAGGAAATGTGACCCAGTGACCATCCAACGCTTCAACCCTTTTATCACAGAAAACACATTTTAGCTTAATTCAGTCATTGAGCAACTTCCTCACTCAGATTTATTTACAGTGGTGATGATAGAACATCAAATGTCTTACAACACAAATACAGACATTTTATTTCCTTTCTGAGAAGTGTTGAAATAGTTTGTAGATTTGATGAAGACAAGATGAAGAAGTGTTTTCACACCAACACTATTTGGTTCGGTTAAAACAAACTCTGGTTCGTTTGCCCCCTTGGTGCGGTTCGTTTTGTCCGGTGTGAAAACAGTACTCGAACTCGGGTGCGGATCAAACGGACCGTACCGAGACCAGCGAGAGGAGGTGGTCTCGGACCAGTCTAGTGATGGGAAGTTCAGCTCTCTTAAGAGAGCCGGCTCTTTATGCTCGGCTCCAGAGAAGAGCCGGCTCTTTCGACTCCCAAATGGCTCTTTGCTTGTTATCATATGTAGCTTCATATTTAAATCTAATTAAGCAAAAATAAATGGTTTGTGTGCTGAGAAGCCCTTTTGCCTTCAGTCTTTTTATGATAAACTTTATAACTGCTTCATTTTGTGCATTACTTCTGTCAAAAAACATTCTTACTTTTATTGTACTTTTATATATATAACTTTTACCCCTTCCCAATGTAGTAGTAGCCAATTAGCCCATCCCCTCCATTAGGCCTCTCCCCATCACTTTGCAATGTCTCTGACTCTAGGAGGGTGCAGGCAAGCACAAGCCTCCTCCGTTGCGTGTGATGCAGCCACCGCTTCTTTTTCGAACACCGCTGATACACCGTCACTGGAGAGCCTAATGCACTCGGAGGAAGGCACACAGGGTCCCCAGCTCTGATTGGACCAATCAGTAGATGCCTGAGCCAGCGGACATTGCAGTGTGAAAGTGATGGGAGAGTGAGAGCGCCATCTACCCGCCCAGAGAGAGCACTGCCAATTTTTGCTCTCTTGGGCCCCGGCTGTTGATGGCAAACAGCATGACCGGGATTCGAACTCGCGATCCTCGGGTCATAGTGGTAGTGTCTTTGCCCACTGATTTTTTAAATTGAACATTTTTAAATAAACTTTTAATGGAACACAGGAAAAACAAACACACACTGCAAACAAATCTACAATATCAACAGCTGAACCAAACTCTTAATGTTGAAACACTACATAAACCTTTAGTGCAGACTGGCATTCAAGAAAATCAGATGCCTCAGTTTGGATGGGCGATTCCTTCTGTCTGTTCTGCCAATTTCTTCATGGTTGTTAGCAGAGCTAATGAGAAATTGGGAGCCGGCTCTCATTCAATGGGAGCTGGCACTTTTGATTCACTACCAAGCATCGGCTCTTAGAGCCGGCTCTTTTGCGAACGACACATCACTAGTACAGTCCCAAACGAACTCGGGTGTGGTTCGCTTGCGGTGAGAACGTGATCCGACCTAACTATGGTGTAACTCCACAAGTTTGAGCTAAATGTAGAGCCGGTTAGCGCTAAAACTGTACTGTACTGTTGTTGCTGCTGCTATTACGCATCACTAACCAAACGCATAGACTATGTGGCACAGCGCTGCTTCGCATTAGGGCTCGCAGTACAGTTAAACAGCGGAATGGAGCCGTGACTCAGGACAGGTGAGTGATGCAAGGCAGTAGGTGAACGCCACGCAGAAACAGCAACAGGACAGTGACAGTTTTAGCTCTTACTGCTGCTGCTCTAGTGTTTACTTTCCTGCTCCCACGCCAGACAGCTCTGACCAATCAGAGGAGACAACATGTTCACGTGGTTTGTTTGAGCGCATTTTGATGCATTTAGGTTTGTGCCTGTGTGAAAACAAACCAAATATCGGAGGAAACGCTCCAAATTAAGCAAACTCAGTCTGATTCAGACCAGCAAAACGAACGAAGAAAACACTATTTATATCAGGGGTGTCCAAATCCAGTCATGGAGGGCCGGATTCCTTCAGAGTTTGGTGATCTTCCTGATCAAACACACCTGATTCAGCTCAGCAAGTAATGAGCAGGTTTAATTGTAGTGTCAGAGCAGAGAAATCACCAAACTCTGCAGGAATCCGGCCCTCCAGGACTGGATTTGGACACCCCTGATTTATATGGTTAACAGAAGCAGAAGGTAGTTAAAGGTAATAATAATAGAAAATGTTTTATGTGACGTTGACACACCAGAGATGACCTCTCTTTTGACACTTGGCACACTCTTTGTCCACTCGTCCAGTGATGGTGAGTAGGGGCCCTTTAAAGCTGAGTTTATGGACCACTCAGCTAACAGCCTGAGGCCGGTCTGAGACTAAACCTGTGTTGTATGCAGACTGCTATTAGATAATCAATAAGGCTAATTGATCAGGCCGTGCCTTAGCTCTGCGGCTGCTGCTAGCGACTGGAGGGGCTGCTGAAATAGGAACTGACAGATAACCACTAACAGGGGGGTGGAGAGCAGACACTTCTTCCGAAGTCATTGCACTGAGGGTTTACCTACTTTACCATTGACATCCCTCTTTCTATGAGGCATGTTCCTCATGTTGTTTTTGGCTGATTTCAGTCTTTAACTTCTTATTTCACAGATTTTCATTTATGTGTGTGATAGCGCTACAATACTTGTACTATTATTCTATTTTTTACTATAAAACATGTAAAGCAGTTAATTATGGCCTCACGGACTTAGTCATTAACTACTCAAGTGAACTAATTTGTTTGCTTTTCTTTAAGTAAATCATACTGTCATAATCAACACCAACTAGTCTGGGAGACATTAATTAAGACCTGGGAAGCAGTTTGAGTAAATCCAGAGACATTTTAATGATATATTTTACAGAAACAAATGGGCTAGTTAGGTGACTATTGAGTCATTGTTAGCAATGTTAGCATTACAGCCCCAGTTCTAAAATAAAGAATAAAATCTCTATACATGTATTGTTTGATCAAGTGAGGTAAGTGGAAAGGATGACTGATGAACCATTCCTTCATACCAAAACATTACAGCAGAATAGAGTAAATATATTAAATCGCAATTAATTCATGTTCCTACAAGCCTTTTAAGTACTGCAAGTTTTCCTTAACATTGCATTTAGGATTGCATTTATATTTTGTTTGTAAAAAAAAAAAAAGCTACATGTTAGAAATGAAGGATGAGTATTTCATTGTGAGGACATGCTCTTCAGAATAGAGGAAGGAATGAGCATAGAAAAACATGAATGTCGGTAGAAACTGGAATTTTTGCTTTATGAGTCAACCACCGAACGGCATTATTCAGATCTCAGAATACATGCAGGTGTAAATGCAAAAGAAACATATTTGGATATTGAAATACACCGGAAATAAGATTTTCAGTGTAATATATAATGATGTGATTGTGCAGAGTGGGCAGATTTAAGCCTTCATAAATAATACACAGTAAATATGCCACTGTTAAATGAACACTATTAGAGTTAAATTAACACTGAAGGTGTCAAAATGTAACACTCTCAGTGTTAATTTAACTCTAATAGTGTTGATTTAACACTGACATATTTACTGTGTACACTAAAATATTTTTTATTGGCATTTTTAAGATTAGAACACTAGAAAGATATACATTACTTTTATAACAATCTGCTTTGATCTGTTTATAGTGTAGTGATCTAAATGAAAAGCACTACTTGATTAAATATTACTGTTATTACTGCTACTACATTACTGTATATTCATACATTTTCTCTCAGACTAAGTCACATATTACTCTGAATTTAGCAATAATTATTACTTTACCATTACAGTGGGTTATTGTTAAGCACCATAAACAATGACAATTGTATTACTCATCAAATTAATAAAGATATAGAACTAAATTATTGATCTGAAGCACTGAAAGGGCTGCAAATGTTAGATGTTAAGCTGCAGATGTTAAGTGTGAAATCAGTGCCTATAAACATGCATGAAAAATCAAGAGTCGGGCATAAAACTGGCCTAGCCATTCTCCAGACCTAAACCCTATAGAAAATCTTTGGAGGGGAGCGACAGCCCAGAAACCTGGCTGATCTGGAGAAGATCTGTGTGGAGGAATGGGCCACAATCCCTGCTGCAGTGTGTGCAAACCTGGTGAAAAACTACAGGAAATGTTTGACCTCTGTAAAGGCTACTGTACCAAATATTAACATTGATTTTCACAGGTGTTCAAATACTTATTTACAGCAGTAACATACAAATAAATTATAAAAAAAATCATACATTGTGATTTCTGGATTTTTTCTTTTAGATTATGTCTCTCACAGTGGACATTACATTACATTACATTGCATTTAGCGGACACTTTTATCAAAAGCGACTTACAATAGTGGGAAAGTTCAAATGCGAAAAATACTAGAGTTGTACTAGTATTTACTAGTACTAGTATACTAGAATTAACATTTGGATATCGAATGCTGAGTGCATATCAGTACTCATGGGGAGTATTTGGGATCACTAGAGAAGGTGCTCTTTGAAGAGCTCGGATTTTAGGAGTTTCTTGAACCCAGTGAGGGACACCTCTGCTCTAGTGGTGGCAGGCAGCTTGTTCCACCATCTGGGAACTACTGAGGAGAACAGTCTGGATTGCTTTGTGTGAATGTTAGGCAAAGCAAGGCGACATTCAGTGGAGGTGCGCAGTGACCGGGCAGAGACATAAGCTTTTAGGAGCGAGTGCACATGTGGACATGCACCTAAGATGCACCTAAGATGAAAATTTCAGACCCCTCCGTGATTTCTAAGTGGGAGAACTTACAAATCCGCAGGGTGTTCAAATACTTATTTTCCTCACTGTATATATATATATATATATATTAGTCCAAAGTAGCTGCTTTTCAAGTTTATGTTAAATATGCATACCACCAGACTGTGCACGAGAGGCCTGTGATGTGTTAGACGTAATACTGGTAGTTCAGCTTCTGATTTTATTTGAGGCCTAATTAGATTTAGTTTTCTGTTTTCAAAAACAACAATGAGGTTAATCAGAACATTGTATCAGCAGGTATAACTCTCTATAAGGCAACTTCCAAATCACCAAACACACAAGTCTATATGTCCATTTCACTACCAACGACCTTATAGAGGAAACGCAGAGACGAGTAAGAAAAGGTTCTGTTCTGTCATTGTTTCAGTAGAACCAGTGAAGTCAGCCAAGACCAAGTGTGGAACATGGAACATAACTTTGAAATGACTCGCTATGATTGTTTGGTCCCTTAAGCTGCAGGTCTGGATTTGGTGCTGATTAATAACAAGGAGCTTGTAAAAGAGGTAGAAGACCTACAACAAACATTAGAACAGCCTAAATGACAAAACCACTTTGATGTTCAGTGATTTGCAGAGTCTGATGACGACATTCGGCTCTACACAGTACAAATGGTTTATATACAGCAATACACATGCTGTACATCCACAGCACTGAAACACACAATGGTCACTGCTGGTGCTTTGGTGACATGTACTATGATTGTACTGTCATGTCAGTACTTAAAAGTGTTGAATTTATAGGAAAGGGAGAATCATTTGTCTTTTTATAGTTTTATCTGCTTGTTGACAAGTGTATAAAAACCAGAAGTGCTGGTATACAGGAGAAGACTTACCTGCATAGAGAGATATGGTGGATAGACAGGATGTGAACAGACACTTCTACCAAACAGTACGGGTGCTAGGTAGCATCAGCTAGCATACTGTATCTTTATATTCTCAAAGGTTTAGACACAAAGTCACAACATTATATTACTGCTCTCTGTTAAACATCTTTAAGGCATTTTATTATTCATATCTATGTTGAGGACTATGACATCTGTTTTTGTTTAGTGTTTAACTGAACATTTTGGCTAAACATGGTTGACAGAACACGCTATGCTAGTAGCTGACTTCACTATAAAACGCATAATCTACTATGCACAATGTTTAACTCTTTTATCATAAATGTATAAATGAGCTGTTGTGAGACTAGCTGGTACTCTGGTGGTTAAAGGGAAGGTTTTACTGTTGTACAGCAATAAGCAAGGCAAAGATATTTATAATAAATATACCTTTCATACAGCACGGTCATTCATTTACAGATTAGCAGATAAATGAGCAGAATTAAAAGAATAAAAAGAGAGAAAAGAGAAATAAGTAAAGGGAGTAAAAATGCAGAAGTGAATCAACATAAAATTTAATAGAAAGAATACTAAACACAAATGCTTAAAAAGTCATTTTACAATAAAAAGATGATAATATCATTATAAAAGTGAAACTAGAACAGTGTGTTAAACTGAGCTCAAATAGAAATGTTTTCATTCTGGATCTAAAAGTGTCTGGAGTCTGAGATATTCCATTTATATTGTAATACATTAAATATATGTACGCCACGTTAGTCCAAAATAATACAGTAATATTGTTGATATCCACTTAATACATTAAAGGTGAAGCCATGTCAACATTTTTATAATCACATTCAGTATTTACAGATTAATAATGAATATTCATGAATATTAATTTGGAATATTTCTGTTAAATGATGGGCAGATACTCAGGCATTTGCAGTCCACATGCCTAAGAAGTTGGACAAATGATATGAAAATTAGGGTCATCTGAAGAAAAAAGTACAATGCTTCTAATTAATGGAAACTTTTTTTGGTTCAACCAAAAGGTTACAGCATCCCAGCATGGGGTCTGTCCTACATATGTATGACCAGCAGCCTGGGGCCTCTTCAAAGACTGGCCACTGTGCATCCCTCTGAGGGTTGATTTACTTGTTAATAAAGGACCTGTACCTCTCTCAGCACGGATATGAGAGGGCAATTGAATCATCCTCTGGGGTCTGGCTGGTTTTGTGTGGAAGCATTGAGGGTGAAATGATTGCAGGGATCCATGGGGTGGTTGTCCCTGGGTAAAACGGAACACAGGAGAGCATAGGTCCCCAATCACATCAGAAAACTATGTGGGGAATCTGTTACAACAATAGGAATAGATATGAGCCTGCAGTTCACATGCAAAAAACATCACACAGTAGAATTAAGTGGAATTTTGGCAAAAAAATATCTATCCATCCATCCATTCATCCATCCACCCATCAGCAAAAACAACAATAATAATAATGATGAACTGGTGAACTCTAAATAAAATGCTTGCTCCATCCTTTTGATTACCCCAGTGCAATATACTATACATACATTGATTATACCATTTGTAGGAGCTCCAGTGCAATACATTGTAAATTATTTGCTGCTATATATTTGTTTACATATTACACAGACACACACACACACACACACAAATAATTTATTTGTAAATTATGGTGGAAAATAAGTATTTGGTCAAAAACAAAAGTTCAAATCAATACTTTGTAACATGGCAATGACAGAGGTTAAACATTTCCTGTAAGTCTTCACCAGGTTTGCACACACTGTAGCTGGTATTTTGGCTCATTCCTCCATGCAAATCTCCTCTACAGCAGTGATGTTTTAGGGCTGTTGCTGGGCAACACGAACTTTCAGCTCCCTCCACAAATAGTCTAGGCCACTCCAGGACCTTAATGAAGCCACTCCTTCACTGCCCGAGCAGTGCATTTGGAATCATTTTCATGCTGGAAGGCCCAGCCACGTTTCATGTTCAATGCTCTTACAGATGGAAGGAGGTTTTGGTTTACAATCTCATGATACATGGCCCTGTTCATTCTTCCCTTAACACAGATCGGTCTTGCTGTCCTCTTTGCAGAAAAACAGCTCCAAAGCATGATGTTTCCACCCCCATGCTTAAATGTAGGTATGGTGTTCTTGGAATGCAACTCGGCATTCTTTTTCCTCCAAACATGGCGAGTAGACTTGAGTACCAAAAAGATCTATTTTGGTCTCATCTGACCACATGACCTTCTCCCATGCCTCCTCTGGTCATTGGCAAACTTGAAATGGGCCTGGACATGTGCTGGCATGAGCAGGGGGACCTTGCATGCCCTGCATGATTTTGAACCATGATGGCATAGTGTGTTACTAATGGTTCTCTTTGACACTGTGGTCCCAGCTCTCTTCAGGTCATTGATCAAGTCCTCCTGTATAGTTCAGGGCTGACTCCTGACCTTTCTCAGAATCATCCTTACCCCATGAAGTGAGATCTTGCATGGAGCCCCAGACAGTCATCTTGTGTTTCTTCCAGTTTCTAATAATTGTGCCAACAGTTGCTGCCTTCTCACCAAGCTGCTTGCCTATTGTCCTGTAGCTCATCCCAGCCTTGTGCAGGTCTAAAATTTTGTCCCTGTTGTCCTTAGAAAGCTGTGGACAGTTGCCTTTTATAGACTTAACAAGTTCAAACAGGTGCAATTAATACAAGTAATTAGTCCAGAACAGGAGGGCTTTTTAAAGAAGAACTAACAGGTCTGTAAAAGCCTGAATTCTCGCTGGTTGTTTATTGACCAAATACTTATTTTCCACCATAATTTACAAATAAATTCTTTAAAAATTATACAATGTGATTTCCTGGATTTTTTTTCTCATTTGTCTCTCATAGTTGAAGTGTACCTATGATGAAAATTATAAACCTCTCTCATCTTTCTAATTAGGAAAACTTGCACAATCAGTGGCTGACCAAATACTTTTTTCCCCAATCTTTATTGATTGGAATTGATTGATTGGAATGCGTTAAGAACAAAATAACATAAAAATGATCAATGTAAATCTAAATTATTACCCCTTGGAGGTCTGGATTTGGAATCATATTCAAAATCTCATTTCACTCTCATGGAATCTGTTTCTAACA
>BRDA01089732.1:0-21307 GCA_036984385.1 Crenuchus spilurus
TCTCTCTCACTCTCTCTCTCACTGTCTCTTTCACTCTCTCTCTCTCTCTTTCTCACTCTCTCTCTTTCTCTCACTCTCTTTCTCACTCTCTCTCTCTCTGTCTCTCTTTCTCTCTCTCTCACTCTTTCTTTCTCTTTCACACTTTCTCTCTCACTCTCTCTGTCTCTCTCACTCTCTCTCTCTCTGTCTCTCTCTCACTCTCTCTCACTCTCTTTCTTTTTCACACTGTCTCTCTCTCACTCTCTCTCTCTCTCACTGTCTCTCTCTCTCTCTCACTCTCTCTCTCTCTCATTCTCTCTCACTGTCTCCTTCTCTCTCTCTCTCTCTCTCTCTCTCTCTCTCTCTCTCTTTCTCACTCTCTCTCTCTCTCTCTCTCTCTCTCTCTCTCTCTCTCTCTCTCTCTCTCTCTCTCTCTCTCTCTCTCTAAGTGAGGCCCATCCCTCCAGAGAAAGAGCTCAAACAACTGACTCCTGTGTGTACTGTGGTTTAATGGTAATTCTGCAATAGCCACTGGCTACTGTAGCTAATGTGACCCATCCATTCAGATTTGTAGTGTTCTCATGAACTCTGCTCGAGCTCTTAACACACTCTCACACATTCTACGCTACTGGATGAGCCTGTGGGATTGTAGGTTGTGCAACCATTAATCCTTTAGAGACCTTTCATTGTTATAATTGCTTCTTCCCTTTGTGGTCTGAGAGAGCGTGTCAACAGAGCTAGGAGCAAGAATGTTGGAAAACATGTCCGTAAATGCACTGAAATTTCAGCCCTGGGGATGTAGATCAGACATTTGTCTTGATCTCCAAGACTTTTGCTCTACCCCCAGTCACCTGTGTAGACCAGGCCATTCATCATTTTCTCCCCCTGCGTTCAGGTGCATGTTTGTGTGTTTATGTTCTGTACAACCTGCCTGTAATGCTTTGTACTGGAGGTGCTGTGATTATATGTGAAATGTGATTATAATCAGATTGTACAGATTTGTTTCAATCCGGATGCTGTGGCCGCTCAAATCGGATTTTGATGTGCCTTTCACGTCATTCACCAGGAGATAAAGAACGACTTTATTTACTCAATCTCCTACCATTTATCTCACAGTAAATCAAACTATCTTCTAAACCTCGTTATCTAGTCTGTGAGACCTGATTAATTAAGGTCTGGATGCAGTTTTAGTGGACTGAGAGACATTATGCTGATGTATTTTTAAGGACACAATAGGCTTAATTTAGGAA
This sequence comes from Crenuchus spilurus, assembly GCA_036984385.1. Classification (NCBI taxonomy): domain Eukaryota; kingdom Metazoa; phylum Chordata; class Actinopteri; order Characiformes; family Crenuchidae; genus Crenuchus; species Crenuchus spilurus. Next base: position 1,230 of record BRDA01089732.1, read on the forward strand.
AAGTCAGGTTCTAGTGTTTGTTAGCGTACGTTTAGTCTTATATCTCCAGTTCTAAACTAAATGTACACTGTTAGCATGCCTTGGGCAGTCTCTGAAAAAAGTGGAAAATGCTGTGATGTGATTTGTGTGTAAACAATCAGTTTAACTGTGTCGTATGAGTAAACAATTTCTTTAAACATCCTATTATGCTTCAAGCTAAAACCTTCGAGCCCATAAATGCAAGAAAGCACGATGCTTTCAGGGTCCATCACCGAAATAATGAAATGCAGCAGGCTGTAATATCCTTCGCCTGTTCTTTCCTTCTACGCTTCAGTAAAGCCCATAAAAGCTTGATTTAGCAGCATTATTTGAAGGTTCTTTGCAGAATTCTCATACACTGAACACCAAAATCACATTTCTGGCTTTTTTTTCTGTACCTTCTGAGAGTGTATCTGTAATGCACTTGCACTTGCACTTGCACGACTGCCAGAGGCATGTTTATATGCATGCAGGAGTGCATGTCTATGGGCTCTCCTCAGGGGTCCGTGGCTAATTGTTCCCCCTTGTCTCGCCGACGTTATTATATATGCTGGTGTGCTGCCCTGCTGGTTTCAAACCACCTGCGACTGAAGCAGCAGCACTAAATCAATAATCTCTTCATTTCTGCTGGAACCCCCCACAGCTTAGCATGGCTTAAACATTACTTCCATGGGGAGAGAAACACTTCCATTTTATATCTTAGCCAACCGAGTGTCAGAACAGCTCGCCTGTGCTTTGAGCGCAGGAGGAAGCAACTAATGTGTGAGGATATTTGATTAGAGCCAATAAACATGCTTCAAAACCGGATATCCGCAGTGATGTTTTGACAATAACCACTGAACTTGGCGTTTAAAACATGACTATTGTCTCAACAAGAGTCTCGCATGGAATGCTGTTGAGTTATCTGAGTCCATATGGATCAGCTCAGTTGTAGACGTAGCAATAAGGAGCATAACGAAGCAAAGCTCAGGGTAAGGTGGTTTTCAACATGAAGAAGACTACCTACAGTTTACTGAGAGCATCTCCTGCAGGTAGGAAGGCAGACAAATGTGGGGTTAACACAAAGCTATGGGGAAATATGTATTTTTTTCTCAAATCAAGGGCTTCGTCGGGTCAAAACACATTTATCAAAGTAAAGGGAGGCGAGCTCCACGGGGAAAACGTGGAGCGGACATCTTTGCTGCCATGGAAACAAAGAGTTGGTGCTCAACAGCAAACCATTAGCGCCCCTCTCCCTTCCTCTCCGGGCCAAGAGCCTTTAAATACCAAAGGATACACAGACAGCATCCGTTCTATAAATCATTCAGACAGACCTGCATCTGAGGGGTCTCTGGTATATGAGTCTAAATCAAAACTAGCTATAGAGAGCTAGTGCCGCTACCATATAAAACATCATGCGCACCAGTGCGGCATCTTTTCCGAGAGACAAGATAAAGTTTACAGCATTCAGAGGACAAGAGAACAAGAGAGACAGTTAAGGGAAGCTAAGCTAAGTAATCAGCGTTCATTTACTCTTATAAGACAGATAAATGAGATGCTGTATTTAGACAGGGATGACATAACTTACTCCCGCCCACCAGCATTTACTCACCTCAGCTGTCAATATGGCCTCAGCATATCCACCATAAATATGCTCTTTTACAGCAGTTTTAGTAGAATTACTTACGTTTAATAATAACAGCTGCTTGCCCTGCTGCTGGCTGCTCCAGGTGTTAATCAATGGGGTTACAAATAAAGCCCCGCCCACAACTTAATAAGCTCTTACCAGTCATCAGGCGGGCACCTCCCTTCATTAGTGTTTAATGTACTAAGCCTACGATATCTCCAAAATGTTCAATTGGGAGGTATGGTGTCCTAGATTCACCCCGGAATCCAACGTCGTACACCTATCATTTAAATAAGCTCTTAACCGTATGTCCACGTCATCCTTCCTGTTGTCTAAAGTCATACCTGGCACCATTAATGCATGCTCAGTGCCACCCGTTCCATATGGACTTTACACACTACATCAACACACCTGACCACACAACAGCAGTAATTGTAAATCCACACTAGCTTTCCTGGAGTCGTGCCAAGTCCCACTGGCACTGTTAATGCATGCTCAGTGCTGCCAATTCAATGTGGATTGTACATGCGGAATTGTCAAGTGTGCAGACTACACACCCATACTACACCACCAGTCAGAAAGAGAGAGATGCATAAACTAATAGAAAGAGAGAGAGAGAGAGAGAGAGAGAGAGAGGAAGAAGAGAGAGTCATACAAAAGCTCTTTTAATTGCAAAGCCACAAGTGATTGAAAATATATGTTTTCGAGTCCCCGAGTGGCTCAGCAGGCTAAAATCAGACCTCTAGAGCTCAAACCTCTAAAACCTCAAATCTCCAGAGGATTGCGAGATCAAATTCCAGTAATGCTGTTTGCCATCACCAGCCCAAAAATTGGCCATGCTCTCTCTGGGTGGGTAGATGGCGCCCTCAATCTCAATAACACTCACACATTGCAACTCAGGCATCTACTGATTGGTCAATTCAGAGCTGGGAATCCTGCGCTTTCCTCTGAACACGTTGGCTCCCCAGTGATGGTGTATCAGTGGTAGTTAGAAAAGAGATGGTGACTGTATCACAGTAGAGGAGGCTTGTGCTTGTCTTCACGCTCCTAGAGTTAGGGACAGTGCAAAGTGATGGGGAGATCCCCCAAATGGATGGGATGGGTTAATTGGCTACTACCACATTGGGATGGGAAGAAAATAGGCAAAAAAACAAGAAAATATATGTTTGCAAGGAAAGGAAAGAACTCATAGCAGAGCACTGTAGCTGTATTACATACACTGTAAACTAAAAAAAACACATTTACAGCTGATCTGCTTTTCACATTAAAAAGCGGAGGTCTGAGTCTGTCCTGGTTGTAAAGGGAAGATGTGTGAATGGAGAAGATGAGTGGATATGGTGAGTTAGTCATCATGCGCTGTTGTGCTGATTTATAATTGAGCTGCTGGACGGGGCATGTTGCAGTATGTAAGCACCATTCACTCACTGTGGAACAGATGGCACAAGCACTGCAGCCAGGAGCTCAGGCCCTCTCAGCCTGTGATGGTCAAGCAGGACCTGTGTCTATTGCCAGTCTGCCAGTGGGGGGTCTACTGCATCACAGCGTTGGTGGTTTGCAGTTTTTGCTTTAGCTAAGCTGATTTTGCATCTGCTACTAAAATATTGTTGCTAAGGTGATATGTCAGCTATAACGGTGCCCCAGTATCTCACAATAAGTAAGTTTCCTTTTTCAGATTGATGAGGAAAGTGTTGTAGAGGTTCTATACAGAACCTTTCTGAAAATGGTTCTATACAGGTGCATCTCAAAAATTAGAATATAATCAAAAAGTTAATTTATGTCGGTAATTCAGTTCAAACACTGAAACTCATACATAATATACACTCATTACACACAGAGTGTCTATTTCTATTTCAGAGTGTCTATTATGGTTTACAGTCAATGAAAACCCCAAAGTCAGAATCTCACAACATTAGAATATTATATAAGACCAATTAAAACATGATGTTTAATACATAAATGTTGTTCTACTGAAAAGTCTGTACAGTATATACACTCGTACTTGTTCAGGCCTCCTTTTGCATGAATTACTGCATCAGTGCAGCCTGGCATGGAGGTGATCAGTCTGTGGCACTGTTGAGGTGGCATGGAGGTGATCAGCCTGTGGCACTGTTGAGGTGGCATGGAGGTGATTAGCCTGTGGCACTGTTGAGGTGGTATGGAAGCCCAGGTTGCTTTGATAGTAGCCTTCAGCTCATCATTGTTGGGTCTGGTGTCTCTCATCTTCCTCTTGACAGAAGCTCATAGATGCTCTGTTGGGTTTAGGTCAGGTGAGTTTACTGCCCAGCACAGTGATACTGTGGTTATTAACCCAGGTGTTGGTACTTTTGGCAGTGTGGGCATGTGCCAGCAGATGGAAGCATGAAGTGCTCTAAAATGTCCTGGTAGATGCTGCGCTGACTTTGGACTTGATAAAACAGTGAACCAACACCAGCAGATGACACGACTCCACAAACCATCACTGAAAGTACATTTTAAATTTAATTTGGAAATCAAGGTCCCAGAGTCTGGAGGAAGAGTGGAGACACACACAATCCAAGCTCTAGTGTGAAGTTTCCTCAGCTGTTCAGAGAATCAGTGAAATATTCTTTATGGAATGAAAGTGTACAGATTCTCTTCCAAAAACCGGTTTTGCACATTTAAGATTGCAATCATTCCAATGCACACTGACGTGTGAATCACACGGATCTAAAATATAAATGCATTAATTATTTGGTTCTTAATTTAAGCATAAATTTAAGGTCTAACACTGCTAAAGGCTGGAAACTCTAACCGGATCAATTTGGTGAATTTTCAGACTCATTCTAGCTACCTGTAGTAAGAGCTGTTAAAACGTGCACCAGTGTTCCACCCTAAAATCAATTTTCACTCTGCACTTTGCAGTCTGCCCTTGTGGATGTGTGTAATAGTGAGCAGCAAATGAGAAGTCAGCAAACAAATCTATATGTAAATATATCTTGGCCTGGCCGTCTCATGGGGATCAGAGGCAACAAGAGCAGCCCTGACTGAAGCATTTTCTTGAATCTTAAACATGAAATGAAGCTGAAGCTAGCTTGCTTGTTCCAACCTAGCCATCTAAACCATTATCCATTTTTGGAAAAGTATCAGTGTTACCGGTAGGTGAAAGACCACCAGTTACAGGTTCTTCTGTTGGGTGTTTGAAAACAATGGGATGGAGATGCCAGGGTTGATTACAGTCTCCAGCTTAATGTTTAAACTTTGTTGTTCTCCAGAAACTGAAACAGGAACTGCAATGTCTTTTGGAGCAATAACCTATCACCATGTCGGCCCAACATCCTAGGAGAACATGTGAAGAAAGATAAGGTGGAAGGACTATTAACAATCTCAGGTATCGTCTTATTGACCACATCAAAAGCAGAACTACAGGAACTGGTGAGTCACACTGAGAAAGCGAGAAGGAACCTCAGAATCAGTGCAGCTAAAACAAAGGTGATGATGAACACTGAAGACCACAGTGAAGGAAGATGTTTGAACTCTTTCATACATTTGGGATGTAGAGTAACAAAGGCTGCAGACTGTGCCAGTGAAGAGAAGTCAAAAATGGGCATGGTGGTGATGGTCAAATTGACAAAGATGTGAGCAAGTCAATGAGCACCAACACCAAACTAAGACTGATGAAAGCCTTGGTCTGGCCAGTAGCTACATATGGATGTGAACAAGTGCATCAGGAAGTTGCTGAAGATCTCATGGATGAAGATGATGACCACTGAGCAAGTCTATGAGATGCTAGAACTCAAAAGGAGTTACTGATGCTCGTTAAATCCCGCAAGTTACGGTACTTCAGTCATGTGATGAGGCAGCACATGAGAGTACTCTCCACCCACCATTCCGGTTTCGTCACATTGTTCGGTCGGACTGAGACTCTTTGGTAGTAACCTGGATGGATAACATCAAGACATGGACTGGAATATCAGGTGCTAGCCTGCTACAAGCAACCAGAGACAGATGGCATTGGAGAGAAGTGACTCGTCTGCAGCCTGACATTGTCAAGTGATGACAGCGTGTGACATGACATGACAAGACTGTTTGAAGGGTTGTTTATTATCACTACTTCCCATATGAAGGTCAAAACTGCCCTTAATGCAGTGACTGTAATGCCATCACAGCTAGAGATAGTCCATCAAACATGGGGATCACAAAAATAAACTGCCAGGATGATGATCCTCAACAAAAATCTGCACCTTCATTGGCTGATGGCAGTATGATCTTCATGTTGCAACACTAAAGGTTGAAAATCTTCAGCTAAGAGGTGGGTGGACGTTTGCCTGTCTCAGAGACATGTGTGATGGTTTCTCAGAGTCAGGCTGGCTTGTTACACTGCTTTGGCCTTACCACCCACCTCTCATTGATTAAGATAGTGTGATGCATGACTGTTGCTCACCATATGAAAAGTATTTTTTAGACTTCCTGTGCAAAACCACATGCCAGTTTGTTTTGCAGTATTTGAGTAAACTTTAGTATTTAAAAACTTTAAGCATTTAAAACTCTACAAGCAGGCTTATAGTTATCCTTTAAGAGTTATACAGATAATGTTATTATAACACACTTAATGCTTATTTAGTACATTTATTTTTTAAGGATAAAATAAGTATAATGTGGCATGTGGCAAGTTATATCACTGCAAGTACAGTAAGCTCTTCCCCTAATGTGTTAAATTCAGAAAAGAAATAGAAACGGTACCAAAATATGCTTAAAATAAATAATAAATAATAATAAATAATACTAAATAATATTACTTACATGTTTCTTATTTTCACTTAATAAATCAGGAAAATATGTCATTTGACACAGTTGTCCAAACTTCTGTATAAGACTTTAGTAAACTATTTCCTCTTATTATTCCTTTAAGAAATTTTTTCCATTTCTCATTCCACCTTAAATGTCACAGCAGTTACATTTATTTCACTGAGAAATTTTAAGTTCCACCTTAAATGGTTCAAAAGTTACATTGATTCAAGTGAGAACTTTTAAGTTTCACCTTAAATATCACAGCAGTTGCATTTATTCGACTAAGAAATTTCAAGTTCCACCTTAAATATCACAACATTTAAATTATTTGGTTGAGAAATTTCAGGTTCCACCTTAAAACTGTTCTGCAGTTACATTTATTAGGCTGAGAAATTTCAAGTTCCACCTTAAATGATTCAGCAGTTAAACTGAAGCACTTGAAACTGCTTGAATTCAAATAAAAAGCTTCTTTCATATTTCTACTGATTTTAAAGAGGTTGACAGAAAGGTTGAGGGCTTTTTGGATATGAAGTGGCTCTGTGTATACTGTTTACTGCTTGGCCATTTGTTTGTTTGTTTGTTGTCTTAAAGTGGCTGAGCAAAACCTTTTTTATTTCAAAGAATTTCAGACATTTCATGAAGATCCCCAGTGAACTGTATTAGCTTGTGGAGAAGGGTATAATATGTCACCTTTAAACCTCATCATCTAGCAGTGTCAGCTGAGAGTCCTCCATAATGAAAGAGCTTTTTTAAAGATGGTGACTGGTTTTAAATGGGTAGTTAATGAAAATATGTGCAGGTTTCACAGGCTGTAAAAGCATTTTTTTATTTATACATTCATTTATATTTGAAGGACATGAACTCTCTCTCATACAGTGATACGTTTATTAATGCAAAACGAAGAAAAATACTGAAAGATTGGAAGGTGTTATTGATAGAGCAACCAAAGAGAGGAATTTTGATAAATGGTTGCTAATTAATTATTAGCTGATTAGCATCAAATGAAACAGAGTGATTGGGTAAGTTACAAATATATTAAAAGTCAAGCCTCAGAGTACAAAGCCAAAGGAAAACCAAGTGACTAGGTTTTAGATTGTTTTAATAAACAGTCAGGGCTGAGACCCTTAGAGAAAATATTACTGTTTACCGGCAGAGTATGACCTGCACAGGCAAAGGCAATGACTCTGTGCCAAACACACTGAGCGACGGCGTTAAATAAGCCAGTCACAAACAGTATCAGCTGACACTAATGAATCAGGAGAATTAGCAGCAGAAATTAAGAGTTTATTAGAAGTTATGAGGTGTTTATTTCACTCTAAAGACAGAACTGACATTTTAAGTTAAATTGGGCTTTTTTTTGTACAATGTAGTGCCAGTCCTGCTAGAACCTGCCTGAGTCTCTGCCACTAGTGCCCACACACATCCAAATCTTTTGGAAAATATGTTGTTTTTTCTCTGCATTTTGGCTTCCTATCCATATGACAACAATGTCTTCAATCACTGATAAACTGGGGTTTTTAAAAATGCTCTCCCGGGTAGACGGTTTGTGTGGGTGTTTGCAATACAGCTTTTTGAGAATGCTCTGATCACAATGCCAACTTGCATGGAGCAGTTCTCATTTACTGTTCATGCAGGACGCAAGTGGGCTGTAAATGTATGCTCTGATATTCAAAGACATAATGTATAACTGAATGTAGCTTTACCTTTTCAACACACTGCAGTGCAGAAGTGTCAGAATCCACTCTTTCTTTATCTTTTTAGAGTTAGAAATGCCAGAATAACTCCACTTCTCATCTCAGGGCTGCACTGGGATTTCAGAGATTGTAACTTATCCATGACCAAGTAAACAAACCCAAACATTTCTGTTTCAATCCTATTGGACTGACATGCTCATGTGAATTGTTTTTGTTTTGTTTTTGCATTCTGGTGTGGATGGAGAGATTTAAAAAATGTATTGTTGTGGATGAAGGTTTATTTGTAAAGAAATGTGTGCTCTCGGACACACTCACCTGAATCTTATTCTCCATTTAGTTCTATTCCATGAAATATTTACAGCTCTTTGAATTTCTGAATTGAGGTTTTGTTCACTTGTTTGCACAAATGTGCTTTCCCATAACAAGTGTGTTCCATTCTTCTAGTACAACAAGCACAAAGCACACGGCTCCAATAAACACAAAATACATGCATTTCTTTGTATTTTTCATTATCAGTGGTACACAAAAATAAAAGTGCTAAAAACAAATATTAGACATTCATTTTTGCTAATCCCCGGTGAGCAAGCCAACGGCGACAGTGGCAAGGAAAGATTCCCTCAGAGCTGGAGGAAGAAACCTTGGGAGGAACCAGACTCACATGGGGGACCCATCCTCCTCTGGTCTACTAATTATAAGTTCTTAATAAATCACACAATCCTATGATGTTGTTGTAATGTTCAGGTGTACTGAGATGACAGTAGTGGACAGGAATGATGATGATAATGGTAGTAATGATAACAGCCAGCAAAGTCCATATAAACTCCAATGTGGGCAGTAGAGTAGGGCATCTGGAGCAGGTCACAGTAGTTGGTTGTTGGTGGGCAGCTGATCCAGGGAAGCATCACACAGAGAATAGTAATCAATCTTCAATCAGCCTTGGACCAGCCGTGGGTAATCACTCACTCGGAAAAAGACAAAAATAGAATTAGTTCTGTTTGGCTTTATAGAGCACAGGGATTATGAGACATATCAGAGTGTGGCTATTGACTCAGGCAGAACTATCTAGAACAGCCTACCTAAAAGGAGAGAGCCAGAAGGTAAACAGGCATGGGAGCTCCCCGAGACACTGGCATCAATATGTATTTTTTTAGTAAACATAACAGTGTTAAACAAACCAGAATATGTTTATATTTGACATTCTTCACAGTAGGCACCTCTTGCTTAGATGCAGCTTTCTTGGCATTTCCTCAGTCAGCTTTATGAGGTAGTCACCTGGAATGGCTTTCAGTTAACAGCTGTGTCTTGTCAAGAGTTCATGACTTGCAGTTCTTGTCTCTTAATGTGTTTGAGACATCAGTTGTGTGTCTACTTTGAAGTAAAATCTAAAACATGTTTTGGTTTTTTTAACACTTTTAAGTTTATGTGTTCTTGCATAGTCTGGATGACTTAATAGTATTTATGTTTTACTCTAACAAAGTATCATGTCAGGGGATTACCACTGGAATACTCTGGACTGATCAGATAACATATAGTTGATGTACTAGATGAAAATCAATTCCGAGTCTCAGTGTCTTTGTAGTCTCTATGTCTTTGATGTTCTACAGCTTTGGTGTTGATTTCATAATCAATATCAGTATCAACCTTGGAAGAAATGGGGGGTGGAAATATAGACTATTTCAGTTTCAGATGACCTTGACATTCAAGTAGTCTAGTCCAAAGGAGTGTTACATGTTTGAATTAATGATTAATGACAAACTGCACTGATGTAATATGTTCTATTCATGAGGTAACGATTTACACATTTGAGTCATTTCCTTCTGAATAAACTCAACGCTGTACTTTTCAGTGCATAGATTATTACGTTATGTGAGGTCAGGCACCTTTTTAGTCCCCTTCTCTTCCAGTTTCTCAATGGACTGGAAGACATATTTTGCCATTAGCACACAGCACTTCAAGGCATGTTGCTCTATAGGAAGTGTGAGAGGATGTCTTGGCCACTGAGGGAGGTCAATGAGAGGTTCAGCAAAGTGAGTTTAGATAAGTGCGTCACTAAGAATAGAAACACAACATACATAATAGCAAAACATCCACATATAACAAAGTTGAAGTGCAATCCACTACATTATTTAGCAGAAAAGTCTCTTGATGTAAAAAGTCAACGCTTTCATGTGTCAAAGTGATGCTGTGTTTTCAATGTTTAAAGCATAAGTGAGAAATTTTAATATTTGCAATATATGTCATTTTTTTTATTATTTGTAATATAAATTGTATAACAACATTTTATAATGACATTTGATGTTACACATCAAAATGTAATCCTACTGCCCAAGTCTCCGTCTTTGTACACGTGTTTGTGTTTATTTATGTTTGCCATGTGCTTTTGTTTACCTTCACGTCATTTCTCCATGTCCTCCATGTTGTATGCTTTCTGCTTCCATTTCACATGTGCCACCTTGTCCCCTCATGCTGGTCTGTTTACATCTTCCATGTGTCTTGTTCATGTCTCCACTCCCCAGTTATGTCATGTCATTATACAGCCCTGCCGTGTCATGCCATGTCTAATTAAGTGTGCTCTATAGCTCCCTTGTGTTTCTGAGTCATTTGTCAGTCTTTGAATGTTTGTGAATGTGCGTGTATGCATGTCATTGACAGTTTTGCATTTCTCAGTATGGCCACAGCCTCTGCTTTGTTTTGTTTGGTTAGCCTTGGTGTTTAGTTGCTTGTTTTTGCAATAATGTACTGCTTTTTGACACCCACCTCTATATCCTCTCCTCCCTCGGATCATTACACCTTTCCATTCTAACTCTTTGGTATGTCAAAACCTACCTTAATTCTAATGCTAAATTGTGCAAGCATTCCTATTCCATGCACTTTAAATCAACATGTGATCAGTTGATACCCCAGTCACTTCTAATGCGGGTTGCTAATCTAATGTGTAAGTCTTTCAGTTCAGCTCCTGAAGTCGTATCCAATCAGAGAGCTCTTTTGTAGTACAGTTTAATAATATATGCTAATTTAAATATGTATAAGTAATAATTATAATTAATAAATTGAATGATTCTGCTAAATATAAATATAAAATAAATGAAAAAGGAAGAGATTTGCATGTAACTTGGACAGATGGCTCTGAATACAAATGATTAAAACATTTTAAGGTATTTTAACAGAATACATTTGTGATTGTACAATTTACTCCAGACAACAGTAGCTATGAAAGAGTGCACTTGTGGTCGGAGAATGGATATGTCAATTATTCCTAGTTTTTAAAGGCCAAGCACTCAAATCTGTGGCATGATGAGCTTTTGAAAATACAGTGCAATACAATGTAGGACAGTACAATTCTATTGTGTTAAAATAAATGAACACTTTGATTGTAAAAATAACACTTATATGGTCTAGCTTTGCACAGGAAAGACATACAAAACATATAAAGACTGTCCAGTTTCAAGCTACAATAAACCCTCTGCTATTCTACAGTTAAACCCTCTAAAATCGACAGAGGTCATTCTTCTCTGTGACTGAACACATCACATTGCACATTGGATTGAGTTCCAGAGCTATTGACCCAGAGGGCCAGGAAAGTGAATTGAGATATAGAAGGTCATTCAAAGCAACCACGAGTCTCCTTATTTAATCTTTGAGAGAGGGCAGCCTTATCTAGCTGATCTTCAGAATTGGATTCTGGAGATCACGATGTATAGTGAAAACCTTAATAGTGAAGAGAGAGAACAGCCACAAGATTAGGGCCGAGAGATGCAGTGGACAGAGAGAAGAAAGAGATGGAAAGAAGTGATTGAATCATATGTACATTGATCAGTACATTAAAGCATCTTCCTTGATCATTTTATCAGTTCCACTTGGCACACTTTGTCGGTATACAATCACAGACTGAAGTCCATCTGTTTCTCTTTATGCTTTATTAGCCCCTTTGGTGATGGCATATTAGTGTGTGCTGCACTGTTACGAGTGGACAGTCCAGCAACCAAAAATATCCAGCCAACAAAATTAAGTGGGCAGCATATAGAAGAAGCGGGCAGTCTAAGAATGGGACACATTCTTGTTTAAAACCTAAAATAATAATAATAAAAAAAAACTCCTAAGCACATTTTCAAACTCAAGCACTAGCTGGATGAGCTGTATTGAGCTTCTATGCTGAATGGATAAATAAGTACACAGGGCAAAAAAAACTGAATAAGCTAAGGATCTAAAAAGCTAAAGAGCTAGTAAATTGAAGGAGTTAACAAGATAAGAAGCTAAGAAATGAAGGAACTAACAAACTAAGGAGCTAACAAGCTAAGGATCCAAGAAGCTAAAGATCCAAGAAGCTAAGGAGCTAGGAAACGAAGGAGCTAACAAGCTAAGGAGCCAACAAGCCAAGGACCACTAAGGTCTCAATAAACAAGGAAGGTTAACACAGAGAACTGCCAAGGTCTCAATAAATAAGGAAGGCTCAGGCAGAGGACCGCTGAGGTCTCAATAAACAAGGAAGGCTTACAAAGCAAACACACACATGCAAATAAAATAACAAAGCAATAGACAGAACCTTGAAAAGGCTGAAGACAACCAGTTATATTAATAGGTGCATAGTACGACAATACCAAGCAAAGAAGCATTGTCCAGGCTTGGCTTAAGTTGTCCAGTGAATCAGTGTTTCAATGTGAGACAGCGAGGAGAGGTAAGTCACATGAGTTCAGAGGAGCTCCAGGGCTTCTGGGAAGTGTAGTTCTGGGGCTTAGCGTGATAGAAGCAGGAGGAGCAGGGGGCATGTCAATTGATCAGCAGTAAAACAAAAAAAGACTTGAAATTTCACATTTTTGTAATAGATTTTAAATATAACAGTTTACTTTTTTATTAAATTATGAACACAAATGAACTTTTTCCCAATATTTTAGTTTTTGATGTGGCACTTTATATCCAGATTCTTTACTTATTTTTGATAAGTAGCACTTTCATAACAGTTATGGGATGTACAGGTATGTGTATGGCACTATTTCACTGAGTGCACCCTGCTGGGAGCTGTGATTTTAATCTTGTGGTGAGAATGACCTTTTAACAATGTACTCTGCATCAAAGGATGGCTGTGACATTTCTGCAACAGAAGCCACAATGCAACAAAGCAATGAAATAACAAACCAATCAGTAGCTTCAGTAATGCAGGGATTTCACCGCCGTAGGTGCTTTAAATTAGAAAAAGAAAGTAAAAATAACTTTTCAAAGACACCTTGAAACTTTTTATAAAGCAATCAAAACATTTTGAAATTAAAAAAAAGACCAAACATCATTGTACTAAAATTATTTTTTCCTTCATCTGAATGGCAAACAATGTACTTGGTGTATTTATTGCAATACAACCACTTTAATTTATGTATTAAAATATTCCCCGTGCAATCTTTTGCAATTCTAATTAGTAGTATCTGCATATAAATGCAATTACAGGCTTTTGAGACTATTTAATTAGGTTTCTCCAGCTTAAAATTCAGGACATAAGGCCTGATGAAAGTATTTACTGAAAAAGAGATAAGTCTTCAGAAGCAAGGTTTTATTTTGTTATTAATTTGTGCATTTGTCCAAAAAATCAGCTCAGAAATTTTGTAGCCCATCATGTTGAGTATTTCAGTGTCCAAATGTAAACCTCAGGTAACAAAGAAAAATATGGTTTGTGTCAGTGCTTGTTTCCCATCCATTAGTGCCACTGTGACATTTGTTCTGTTCTACCTGATTAAAATAATGTTTGTGAGATTATAGAGCATAGCAACAGCCGCACTTCATCTAGCACTGAACGGCATCAGCCATTCATTATATAACTGTGTTAGAGGGGAACTGGACCCATTAATGTATGTGCATGTTTAAAAGCATATTTAAGATGTTTGTGCCAATGTCTTCAATAGCAAACATAATTTTATTTGTTAAATATTAAATGAGAAACTGATGTTGGCATGTTTGCCACTGGACCACATCATCTTTTCTTTTAATTATTCTTAATACTAAGAACTGATACTAATTCTTGCATGTTTGCAAGTGTAAATTTTGCCCACTCTTGTTCTATACAAGACCTGAGCTGCTCATCCCTTATTGTCTGGTTCTACTCTTCATGATGTCAGTGTCTCGTGGGGCTCCCATGCCTGTTTACCTTCTGGCTCTCTCCTTTTAGGTAGGCTGTTCTAGATAGTTCTGCCGGAGTCAATAGCCACACTCTGATATGTCTCATAATCTCCCTGCTCTATAAATCCAAACAGAACTAATTCAATTTTTTGTCTCTTTCCGAGTGAGTGATTGCCCATCGGTCCAGTCCAAGGTTGATGGAAGGCTGATTACTATTCTCTCCATGATGCTTCCCTGGATCAGATGCCCACCAACGACCAACTACTGTGGCCTGCTCCAGATGCCCTGCTCTACTGCCCACATTGGAGTTCATATGGACTTTCTGGCCGTTATCATTGCTACCACTGTCATCATCATTCCTGTCCCACTACTGTCACCATATCAGCTCACCTGAACATTACAACAAGATCATATGATTATGATTCATCACACACTTAGAATTAGCAGACCAGAGGAGGATGGGTCCCCCATGTGAGTCTGGTTCCTCCCAAGGTTTCTTCCTCCAGCTCTGAGGGAGTTTTTCCTTGCCACTGTCGCCATTGGCTTGCTCACCAGGGATTAGGGATTAATGATTTGATGTCTGTTATTACTAACCCTGTAAAGCTGCTTTGTGACATCAGTTGTAAAAAGCACTTTATAAATAAAATTTGATTGATTGATTGATGATGATCTCCTTGCAAAAGGAGAGAGATCTGGATGCAGGAAGTCCAGTCAATCAAACACAATTTATGTCTACAAAGCCAGGCTGTTGTAAGTTGTGCAGAATGAGGCCTGCTTCCTAGGAAAAAACATCATCATGATGGCATAACGAAGCCTCTGGATCAGTGGTACCTACACATATATGCATTCATGTCATGGGCACTGATGCACCCTCATGCTATTTTGTTGGTAACAGTCTGGATGGTCTATGGCATGCACATTTCAGGTTTCTTGATGCAGCAGCTGACTGTGTTAAGCGATAATGACTTTCCAAAGTACTCCTTGTACTTTGGTACATCATGGAATCATGAGGATTTCTCAAGCAATACCATGGCCATGGCCTGGTGGGTAGGGATCCAATCTTGTGAGCTGAAGGTCGCCAGTTTGATGCTTGCATGTCATAACTGAAGTGCACTTGAGCAAGGCACCCAACCCTCAACTGCTCCCTGGGCACTGTGGCATGTGTTTGGGCATGTGTTCTCTTGTGTACATGTTTCAGTGCACAGATGGGTTAAGTATAGAGGTCAAATTCCTCTGTGTGCAAGCAAAATGGCTAATAATTATTCACTTTAACACCCAGGTGCTTGATGTCAAACACATTCAGCAGTAGTTTCCAAACCTCTTCACTATCTCCAGACTTTCAAGCTTCAAGTGCAGCTCTTTTAAAACATTAGAAGATTAAAGAAGGAATTACTCAGAAAAGTATTTCGATCAACATTTTACATGTAATTGAGTAGGTAACTATCTCTGTCACATAGGGGTACAATTAATGACTCTTGTAGTCACAATCTACCCCAAAGGGTGTCAATCACGTAAGATCTCACTTCAGGTTAAATCATCTGGCTTCCATGTTCAAACAATTGATGTGTTTCTGCTTGGATGAAATGAAATTCTGCAGCCACATCGGCCCTTTATGGATAAGATTGGACACCCCTGGTCTACTCCATCATTGGCCAATTTTTGACCAGAGAACTCCTGTTGATTGGGTATTTTGGTGGTGAGCCATTCTCAGCACAGCAGTGACACTGACATGGCACAGTTGCTGTACAGTGTTGTGGTGCTGCATGAATGCACGTCAGTGTCACTGCCAGGCTGAGAGTGATCCATCACCCAAAATATCCACCAAGAGTAGTTCAGAAACTGAATAATAATCCATTAATAATCAGCTCAATCGCAACAAAATACAATTAAGTGGTAACCCTACTTACGAGTTTAATCCGTGCAGGAGCCGAGCTCGTTAGCTGGTTTGCTCGTTAGCTGGATGCATTTTCCCCATAAGAATACATGTAAAACTGATTAATCCGTGTCAGCCGGCCAATATACAGTATACTTTAATATGCTAAATAATGTGTTTATATGGGTTTTTAAAACATAAACGAGACAACGACGATGACGCTCGTGTAGGCTGGCGGCTAAGGAGGACAGGAGGACGGGCGTACGTGTATGGCATGGTTACACTTATCATATGAAAAGTAAAAGTAAAATGTATCTAACTTTCTTGTTCACTACCTTTTGCTACCTTAGCGTTGCTTTCACTAGCACTTTCACTTTCACTGGAGAGCTGTCAAAGGTATTGCCAGATGTTTTGACAGAGCACATTTGAGTCACTGTATCTTATTTGGAGGTCTTAAACTTAACTCTGCTATCTCTACCAGTTGGTAGAGGTGTGTTTGGCTAAAACATCCATTATAAGTAACTGGAAATACAACATTTTCTTGTCTGAATGCAAACCAGCAATACTTCACAGCACCACAAGAAATAAAGAAGATCAAATTGTTTAAAATGTCACAAAAGTTAACAAATTAACATATTTATGTATGACATTCCTGTCACATGCTTTTTGTTTGTTTCACCATATGCTGTCCTGTCTCCATGTGCTCTCTGCTCCACATGCCATGTCATGTCATAATCCCCCACCCCCATTGCATCATGTCATCACTCAGCCCTGCCGTCTCATTACATGTTAATCATTGTATGCTATAAAACCTCCTTCGTGAGCTATTGTTCATCCTGTCCCACAGAATGGATGGATGGATGGATGGATGGAGAACTTGAGGTGTGTGCTGTGATTTTCCATACAATCTCAACCATTTGGTAGAGGTCTACACTCTCAGAAATAAAGGTACGTGAGGGTACAAAATCTGTACTTTGAAGAACAAAACTGTACCCCATCAATAACTGTACCTCTAAAGGTATATGTTTGAACCTGCATAGTACTATTTTGTACCTGTGTAGGTACAAACTTAGAAAAGTACCTGAACGTACTTATGAATGCTTCACTCATTTTAAGATGTATCATTTCCATTGACAACAAGTCAAGTAAAACAACAACAGATTCTTCTATGAAACATGTAATGTTAAATTGTTTACCAGAAGCAGATCTTCTCCTATTTTATATTGTGTACATTGAGAGCAGGGGTCTACAAATGTGTAGAGGCAAATTTTTTTTTACTTCACATGGACAGCTGTAATGTCAATGAACAGTGTTTTCAAATGAATTGTTAACATTTTCATGTTTTCATTTATAATATTCCAATGGCTGAAACTTTTAATAAACTACAATAATTAATAAAAAAAACCTTTCTCCCCATTTTATTTTTTAAAGGTACAAAAGTGTCACCTGAAAGAGCAGAAAAAGGAACAAAACATATTTAAGGTGCAGTTGATTTTGTCACTGTGGCAGTATTTGGCACATTTTGTACCTGCAACCATGGGGTGGGAAAGGTACTGCTTTGTCTCCAAGGGTACAAAATTCTTCCCTTAAGGTACAAATAGTAAGGGTACGCATTTGTCACTATTGATAAAAGTACACATCCGTACCCTTGAGGGGTTACTGCCACAGTGACAAGCGATTGTACCATTATAGGTACAGAATGCTACCTTTTCTTCTGAGAGTGTACGTATATTAAAAACAATGAAATCCATTGCTTCTGTCTTGATATTAATGGTTGCTGTTAAATGCTTATTATAAGAGTATTATCTGACATTTTACTTGATTTAAGTAACTTAATGAAGTAAAATGACCCCACTACATTTCCAGGTGATTTTTTTGTAAAATTATTTGACGATATAGAGAGAGAATTTTACTTAAAAAGATTGCTTAAGTTATATGCTATAATATGCTTACAACGTTCTCAAAATGAGATATAAGCTAGATATAAAATTATTTAACTTGCTAATACAGAACCAGTCAAATGTTTGGACACACCTTCTCATTCAATGTTTTTTTTTTCCTACATTATAAATAAACACTGAAGTCATCCATAAGGAATCATGTAGTAAACTTAAAAGTGATAAACAAACCAAAACATGTTTTAGATTTTACTTCAAAGTAGACACACAACTGATGTCTCAAACACATTAAGAGGCAAGAAATGCAAGTCATGAACTCTCGACAAGACACAGCTGTTAACTGAAAGCCATTCCAGGTGACTACCTCATAAAGTTGACTGAAGGTTGACTGGTACTGTAGTGTACACTTGAATAAACACACAATAAATTGCATGTGATAAATAAACATGAGACTAGGGAATCTGAATAAGCTTTTCCATTCCATCGTCCATTTACTTCAATTGCATATAAAAGTTTCCAGGATTAAACTTCAATTATACATATAAGATATTGACATATTGACATGTTTTCTCTTAAATCTATTGTTTTGATCATGCTTTATTGTATTGTATTCTTTTTTAATTTTTATGTTGATTTACTTTTTAATTTTGCTGATTTAACTTTTTTTTTAGTTTGTAAAGCACTTTGAATGACTGTGCTGTATGAAAGGTTCTATATAAATACATAAATTTGCATTTCCTTTAATTTACACATTTTGACATTCGATTCAAGTGTAATTACCATTACTTAAATGTTAATGTAAAAAATTAAGTCTATGGACATGTTTTATAATCGAGGCTTAAACAACTAGACCCAGACCAGAAAATTAAGCCACTTTAGCTGCATTTTAAAAATGAAAACTGAAAATCGACAAAAACAATGACTACAGCTACAGTACGTTACTCTAACTGGTAGAACATTGTGACAGACAGTTATATCAATTGAACTGACTTAATATACCTTCGAGACTAATTCAAGGCCTGAGCACTGAGGATGCAGACAGAGGCTTCTTGCAGCTAAAGGGCAAAGTAATTACCAAAGTGAACATTCTAAAAAAGTGAAGTGTGCTGGAGTGGAAGGAAGACAAAAGCAATTTTCTCAGCATTTCATAACTCTCAGACTGATTTTGTCTGGATGTAGTAAACCCAAACATCCTACTGTCTTTAGGAAAAAGTCTCTGAGAGTAAAATTACATGCATGCTGTTGCCTATTTATGGGTATATGTAAAGTTCAGCTACTGGCTTCCTAGAACACATTTAAATTGGCTACAGCAGAGAACCACTGTACAGGAACCTGTGTGGGCAAGTGTGTCTGTGTGCTTGTTTTAGTACATTTTCCGGAGTCCAGACATAAACTAACAGGAGTGACATGTTAACAGAAAGTGCTGAATAATCCTCACAGATGAATCCTTCTAAAATATCAGACATAATGATCATTATGTGAATAATATGTCATGAGTAATGCCCTGCAGAGTACACAATGAATGAGTTTGGGGACTCAAGGCAACCATGACCAGGATTATGAGGTTAAGAAGATGGATGAATGACATGATCACACTTTTTCACATTTAAAAACTCACCTGTATGTCCTTGCATCAGCAGTAGAACCATTTTATTGCTATATAGGACAATATTTGACATTTAACCCTTTTACATCCTCCTCAACCATTTGGTAGAGCACATTTAAGTAATTATATTTTATTGAAAAAGGTGTCAGACTTAACACAATGTGATTGTGCCATCTCTACCAATCGGTAGAGGTATTTTAGGTTAAAAAACGTCCAGTAGAGGTCAGAAATGTGACATTTTCTTGTCTGAATGCAAAGCATCATAACCATACCACAAGGAATAAACTATCAAATGCTGAAAATGCACCAAATCACTGTGGGGTTTTAGCTTCCTTTTCAATGAGAATGTTAAAGGGTTCTAATACCATATACAGTCATGGGCCAAAAGTGTTGGCACCCCTGAATTTTCTCCCAGTTATTATTGCAATTACACATGTTTGGTTATACACATGTTTATTTCTTTTGTGTGTATTGGAACAACACAAAAAACAGAGGAAAAAAAGGCAAATTTGACATAATTTCACACAAAACTCCA
>BRDA01089746.1:0-18147 GCA_036984385.1 Crenuchus spilurus
CTGCTCATTTGAAATAGCAACAAGATACACAAGTGGGAACGACATCCAGAGTGGAACAACATACTTAAAGGGACAATTACCTTGCCCCCCACCCCCATCAACTTTGTAGTCTATCAAATAAGGCATACTTGCTTCTGGAGCTATGAAGCTAATGTACCTAATTATTAATGTAAACACAACGTACCAATTAGCATGATGCTAACTGAATGAGAAAATAATCACATATATAGCTATGTACAGTGGCAGTGCCAGGCATGCGAGTGCCCCTTGAAGATGTGTGGTGCCCCTGTAAAATACGCACAGCGCGTGGTCCGTGTGTGCATAGCTCCGCCTCTGGATATGTAGATGTGTGTGCATTCATATACCATGAATTAGATGGATATATGTGTGTGTTTCTGTGACATCACAAAAACAGTGAATTCCTAACAGGATATTTACTTTCCATAATTTAATTCATAAACTAGAGAATCAACAGCAAGTTCTGAAATTTAACGTTTACATAAACATAAACATAAGAAAAATCTGGTTTGCCCTGTATTGGCCCTTTGATTGTTTGCCATCAGTTTCCTTACATAACAAGTCAAACATGTGGAAATGTTTTATATCCCTCAGCCTGGAAACAGCTTTCCTGACAGAGAGGAAATCAGCTCCGTAACCTGTAGGATGTTTGGATACATGCAGAAATCAGATTGAGCAGGTGGCTGACCACAGCAGTGCATGAAGCCCCAGAATGACTTTGTGGATCATAGAAACATTATGTAGCTCTTTAGGGCATTTCTTAAAAGAAACGTTAGAAGTCACATCGCCTCCTACACTTCCTGTATTGTATTAGATTCTGTCAGAATTACTGTGTAGATCATATGAACATTAGGTGTTACAGTTGCAAGAAAAAGTATTTCTGCATAAATCGGTCATTAAATGTCTTCTGATCTGCATCTAATTCACAGCAAAAGACAAACACAGTCTGCTTAAATTAATACCACACAAAAGATTATATGTTTTCATGCTTTTACAGAACACAACATGTAAACATTCACAGTGCAGGGTGGAAAAAATATGTCAACCTTTGGATTTAATAACTGGTTGACTGTCCTTTGGCAGCAACAACCTTAACCAAAAAAATTCTGTAGTTACAGATCACACCTGTAGTACTTGAGATTTGTTTTGGTGTAGTAGCCAAAGGTCTCCAAGATTTATTTTTAACATCTGAAATGCAGTAAATGCGTCACCATACATGAATTTGTATCAGTAATATGCCAAGACGTCTTTAAAACTGATTATCCTAATATTGTGTAAACAATTATTTAAGTGTCAAACCATAATGTTTACAATTCTATTCAAATGATCAGCAAGCAGACTTTAGCATGAAAAAAGATTAAATGAAAAAAAGTTACTTTTGTCACAAGTAACCTACATCACCATAAAGACCTTCTTATACAATATGGCATGACTGTCAAATATTATTAGCTGCTGTCAGACTTGTTGTGGCAATTTGAGCAATTCTTTCCATCTTTAGAAAAATGTTCCAGCTGCTGTAAGAGCATACACTGTTCCTTTTATCCTTCATCATTTTACAAACCAAGGCCTGATTTCTGCTTATTATTGATTTGATACATCCAGCTCTCATTAGTGTGTTAACTGTACAAATACTGTGCTCACTACAGGCTGCAGTTTGTAGAAATTATGCATTTCTATTTTCATAATAATACAAAAAAAGATTAATGCAGCATGAAAATGAACTAAAACTAAACAAAGTTAAAAAAAACTAAACTCCAATAGAACTCTTATGCCTGTGAGGTGGATGTTGAGCTATAGTGGAGAAATGCCAGTGTTTCTGACTGCTCCTGCTGGCACACTGTGTGGAAAATCGGTAGTTAAAGTTTGGCCCTGTTTATCTGCTCTGCTTTTAGTCTGAGCTGTGACGAGAACCCAGAACTGTCTAATATTTCCCAGCATGCACTAGAAACACTCCACAATATTGCATCACAAACTACCCAAACAAGATATCCTGAAACATCATCTCTGGCCAGAACTTACAACAAGTTATGGGATATTTAACTGATCATTATACTGAAGAACCTTTACTGATCTGAAAGTTCTACTAGAGAACTTTTATTTATAAGAGTGTTCTGCTGAAGAACGTTTATTGATCTGAACATTCTACTGGAGAGCTTTTTAAGAGAACATTTTCTGGAAAATGTTTTTTTTTTTATCTGAGCATTGTGTGGAACGTTTTGGGGGTTCAATTGGAGAACTTTTTATCTGGGTGTTATTTAGAGGAACTTGTACTTATCTGGGCATTCTATTCAAGAATGTTTACTTTCTGAGCGTTTATTTATCTTTATCTTATTTAAGCTTGACTAATCTGGGTAATCCTTAAACACAAAACTGAACATCTCTCTCTCTCACTGTCTCACTGGGGTTCTATTTTGTCCTGTGTTCTAGGTTTTTGTGTTTAATTTGTGACTGCAACTCTTCCTCATCCTGCAGTGTCTTCATAAAAGGCCATGGCACTGAGCAGCTGGAACTGAGTCAACATCAGCATCTCTCCCAAAATATCTCTCCTTCTCTCTCTCTCTCTCTGTCTCTCTCTCTCTCTCTCTCTCTCTCTCTCTCCCACACACACACAGCCTGGGTCAGCACAAAAAAACCACCCTGCACCCTCTGATATCCAATAAAGTGCTAGAATTAGAGCAAGCACATTTTCAGATGATGATAACAATGCATTCACCATAACATAGAATTATGTGTGGAAAAAATATAATATAAAGCTGATCCAGTTTAACACTGAACCAAACTGACCATTAAACTATTTGTGTGCTAGTTAGCCCACTTAGCTAAATATGAAAACAGCCAAACCGATCATTCTGCTATCAGGGTACAATTAGTTAACATTAACTAATTCAGAATCAGTTTTAACAGCCAAGTAAATTACTGCATGTTACACACAAGGTGTTTGTTTCCAGCTGTTGGTGTCTTGCTACTATTATATTACAGTTATTTAACTAGCAGTGACTAGCATTAGCATTTAGTTTGAAGAGGTTGCAGTTCACTGGTTATTTGCAATAAGCATAAAGTGAGAAAATAACACAGACAAATATACAGACAGTGACAAGAATTATGTATAATTCTTATGTCTCAGTAGTTTCTCATAGACAACTATCATATCGGATTGAAAAACAAATGAGAATTTAGCTTCTCAGATGTGCTGCTCAGATATTTCTCCTGAGAAAAAGACCTCAGTAATCTCACATATGTCTCCTCTTGAGTTGTGGTAGACCTCAAAGTCTCAGATTTGCTCAGATAACACTTGATTATTAAAGACAGAAATCACAGTATGAACAGCTTCTCATCTAGGACTCAGAGTCTTCTCACTTTCAACCATGGGAATGACATTTATCATGTTTATTAGGACCAGACATATCTCTTGTCTCATGCTATTTCTTCTAAAGAATTTTAGAAAGCCTCCTGAGACATCCAAGAGCAACATCTGAGCAACATATTTTTGCTCTGGGACACATAGACAGAAGTGTGAGTGAGAGAGCGATAAAGAGACAGATACAAAACAAAAACAACAGTCCCCAGACAAAAACTGCTTGGAATATTCACAATTTTCCTGATGGTCAGTGTCCATGTTTGTATACTGCATGTGTCTGCATTGTTTTTCTACAAACACCAGCATCCTGTGGAGCTGTAGTGGGGTTGCTAGGCAACAAGCATCTTCCACCTCTTCCTACACATGTGCACACGATTTAGCGCAGGGCACCCACACACTGCTACACACTCTCACACTGAATTCTTGCTCTCAGAGCATACACACAAACACACCGCACTGATACTGACTGTATCTCTCCTAGTTACAGTCTGAGTTACGGTTTATGTAAGGAGTTGACCATCTCTTGAGGAAACGACAGCCCGTAGTCTGGTGTTAGCCTTTAGCATGGCTGCCTGCTAGCCAGGCTAGTGTGACCACTAGTGTCACCTGTTATCCAACAACTGCAAGAGTTATTGATGTGGTTTTATCTCAACAGATGCTATTAACTGTCTACTGACTAACTACTGACTGTAGAGTTACTTAGCTCCAGCAGTGACTGACTGACTGTAGAGTTACTTAGCTCCAGCAGTGACTGACTGACTGTAGAGTTACTTAGCTCCAGCAGTGACTGACTGACTGTAGATTTACTAAACACCAGCAGTGACTGAATGACTGTAGAGTTACTAAACTCCAGCAGTGACTGACTGACTGTAGATTTACTAAACTCCAGCAGTGACTGAATGACTGTAGATTTACTAAACTCCAGCAGTGACAGACTAACTGTAGATTTACTAAACTCCAGCAGTGACTGACTAACTGTAGATTTACTAAACTCCAGCAGTGACAGACTAACTGTAGATTTACTAAACTCCCGCAGTGACTGACTGACTGTAGATTTACTAAACTCCCGCAGTGACTGACTGACTGTAGATTTACTAAACTCCAGCAGTGACTGACTGACTGTAGATTTACTAAACTCCCGCAGTGACAGACTAACTGTAGATTTACTAAACTCCAGCAGTGACTGAATGACTGTAGAGTTACTAAACTCCCGCAGTGACTGACTGACTGTAGATTTACTAAACTCCCGCAGTGACTGACTGACTGTAGATTTACTAAACTCCAGCAGTGACTGACTGACTGTAGATTTACTAAACTCCCGCAGTGACAGACTAACTGTAGATTTACTAAACTCCAGCAGTGACTGAATGACTGTAGAGTTACTAAACTCCCGCAGTGACTGACTGACTGTAGATTTACTAAACTCCCGCAGTGACTGACTGACTGTAGATTTACTAAACTCCAGCAGTGACTGACTGACTGTAGAGTTACTAAACTCCAGCAGTGATTGACTGACTGTAGATTTACTAAACTCCAGCAGTGACTGACTAACTGTAGATTTACTAAACTCCAGCAGTGACTGAATGACTATAGAGTTACAAAACTCCCACAGTGACTGACTGTAGATTTACTAAACTCTAGCAGTGACTGAATGACTGTAGATTTACTAAACTCCAGCAGTGACTGACTGACTGTAGATTTACTAAACTCCAGCAGTGACTGAATGACTATAGAGTTACAAAACTCCAGCAGTGACCGAATGACTGTAGATTTACTAAACTCCAGCAGTAACTGACTGACTGTAGATTTACTAAACTCCAGCAGTGACTGACTGACTGTAGATTTACTAAACTCCAGCATTGACTGACTGACTGTAGATTTACTAAACTCCAGCAGTGACAGACTGACTGTAGATTTACTAAACTCCAGCAGTGACTGAATGACTGTAGATTTACTAAACTCCAGCAGTGACTGACTGACTGTAGATTTACTAAACTCCAGCAGTGACTGACTGACTGTAGATTTACTAAACTCCAGCAGTGACAGACTGACTGTAGATTTACTAAACTCCAGCAGTGACAGACTGACTGTAGATTTACTAAACTCCAGCAGTGACAGACTAACTGTAGATTTACTAAACTCCAGCAGTGACTGAATGACTATAGAGTTACAAAAATCCAGCAGTGACTGACTGATTGTAGAGTTACTAAACTCCTGCAGTGACTGACTGTAGATTTACTAAACTCCAGCAGTGACTGACTAACTGTAGATTTACTAAACTCCAGCAGTGACTGAATGACTGGTGCTCAGTGATTCTGCTATCAAACATTTAGCCGTTTTTTGATGCATGCTTGTGTGTATGCCCCTTAAACCCTACTGTGATTGTATTAATTTATGAGTGGGTTCAATAATGAAACGTTGAACACTCCTCAGTAAACTCCAATTCTCACAGCAATAAAATTACTGCAGGAAGAGTGACTTTCTAGTGTGTGCCTTATTTTCTACAAACCTGAATAATACTCTCATGGTGAGAAGGGTCTCTGATTATACATGTGTGACAGCAGTCAAAAATCTTTTTCTTCAATATGAGGTGACAACAGCCTGGGAAATCACAGACCTGTTTCTTGGGACTAAAAAGATGTGACAGGAAGTTCAAGGTATTCAATTGGCCTCCAATTTCCCCAGATCTCAAACTGATCAGATCCACCTTGCAACTTATAAGCCTAAAGATCTGTTGCTAACATCTTTCTGTCAGATGCTACATGTTTTCAAGGAGTCCAAGCCTTGAGAATTCAGAGCTATAGGGGGTGCCAACACAATACTAGACATGTGGTTTTAATGCTGAAAAATGTAAAAAGCATTATTAGGGGGACAAATGTTTTGGATGATCAGTGATATTTGGAGTGGGGAGTCCATTGCAAAAATGCATTGCTTTAAAATGTGCAGTGTAATATTTGATGTGTGTGGATGAGAAGTAGTGTGGCAAAGGAGAAAACATGACTGACAGATGCTTTAGATCAGTGTGACACATTTAATTTGATTTTGACAAGTGTGTGTCTGGCTAAACGCCTTCAGTGCACACACACACTCTCTCTCTCTCTCTCTCTCTCTCACCCACACACACACACACACACATTTACAGCTCCACACAGCTGCTGTGTGAGAGATAGGCTCATTTTCTCAATTTCATCTAGAACAAATAAATAAACAAATAAACAGCAGACATATACATTTGGCCAAAAGTTTGAGCTAAGCTTATGCGCTAGCATGAGCTAACATGCTAGCACCAAACTAATGTACTCACACTAAACATGCTAGTACTTAACTAATGTATTCACACTAAACTAACATGCTAGAAACAAAATAATGTGCTCACACTAAGGCCTTGTCCACACGTAGCCGGATATTTCAATAAACGCATATATTTTTATGTGTTTGGGCCTTTCGTCCACATGCAAACGCAGTTTTACACCACCAAAAACGAATGATTATGAAAACTCCGGCCAAAGTGGAGATTTTGGAAAACTCCGTTTTTGCGTTTGCATGTGTACGTATGAAAACGGCGTTTTAGAGTCCAGAAGATCACAATCTGCGACAAATAATGCTGTGATGTCATATGCGCGACCACTGTAATTGACTGCCTTGCTGTGGAAGGATGAACGCCAGCAAAGAATTTGTCATTTTTATGTTAATTCAAACACTCTTTGTGTGTTTGTTTTTACAAGTTCAGCTTCTCCAATACGTGGAGGAGCAAAGGAGAAGTTTTTTGTTACTTACTTTTCTGTTTTGAAGGATTCTGATTGGCTGACATGGGCGTTAGCTTTGTGTTACACTGCCATCTATGCGCTTGGCGTCTTTATGACAACACTCTACGGCGTATTTATGCGGATTCATGTGGATGCAAACTTTTCTTAAAACGATCTCGTGTGTATGATATTATTTTTGAAAACGATGTAGGGGAGATATTCGTTTTTAGAAATACCCGGCTACGTGTGGACTAGGCCTAAGTTAACATGCTAGTACCAAACTAATGTACTCACACTAAGCCAACATGCTACCACCAAACCAATGTACTCACAATGAGGTCACATGCTAGCACCAAAGTCATGTACTCACACTAAGCTAACATTCTAACAGCAAAATACAGGAACAGTTGTAGATAGTCTGTGGGCGAAGCTATGAAAGATTACATTAGTAAGTTATGCTATGAAGTAATGCTTGTGAGTACAGCTGTGAAAGAAGAAAACTGTAGGTGGAGCTATGAAAGAATATGTACGTGGGTATGTGGGCTACAAAATTTAGTTTTTAATTAAGTAACTCCTCAGTCTGGAGTGAGGATCATATACAATTAATGAAGTATATGAGTTGTGAACGCATACTGAGACTCTTCAGAGCTCATATTGTTCTAAAGCCAAAAGGAATACAGTTAAAGTCCAGCCATGCTGCTAGGCAGCATCAGTTCATTTCCTAAATAGTCTAATGTTTTCCGAATTGGACAGATGCATTTCAAAGCTCCTAAATCTTACTGCAGTGCCTGCAAAAGCACCAAATGCATCAGAAAATAAAGCACAGGAGAAAAAGATTCATTTTGTCTGGAGAGCAAACAAAGGAAGCCAATCAAATATCTATTACATAAGCAGTACTGCGATGTCCAAGTGTATTAATATTCAAAGGTATTTACAGATGAAAAAGCAGCTTTAGATGTGGAAAAGCTCTATGTGAGCATAACTGCATGCGTTTAGTCTACCAGTCAGAGCAATCTCTTAAATAATGGACAAAAATACAGACAAAATTCAAGCTTACAGATCGCTATAACTATGACAAACCTGTTTTTATACATAAAAGTAAATTACATACTTGAGTCAGAAACCACAGTCAAGTCTATTTGAGATACTTTAAAGGAATGGTTCACTCAAAATCATTTGTACAATATTTTCCCACTTACTGCACATGTAGTTCATGTTTGGAGTCCAAATTTTGCTTTTCAGTTTAGAACTGAAGCTGCAAAGCTAACATTGCTAACAAGCAATAAAAGTCCAATAGTCACCTAAATACTGACATTTCTGTAAAATACATCAACAAACCCTCTCTCGACCTGCTCAAATCACATCCTGATCTTAATTAATAGACTAGTCAATGTAGTTTAGGACACAGTATGACTGTGAGCTTTAATATAATATAAAAATGTGTGTAGCTGAATACTGCTTCTGCTACCATAAACAACCAACTCATCCAACAGGAGCTACTAATCTAGAATCGGTTTTAGTGATGATGATGACCATCAGAAATATGCAGAGTCAGGATAATCTTCTACCAGTCCTACTGCTGCCTATAGTGGTGACATTTTTAATTCATTTGTATGGCTTACAGTTTATAGCACAAATAGTTTTATAGTTTATATTACTCAGCTCACATACTGTCCTAAACCACATCAGTTAGTCTGTGAGACCTTAATTAAGATATGGATGTGGTTTGAATGGACTGAATTTGACTGGGTTTTTGTTTTTACAGAAACAGCTGACGTTTTAGGTGGATACTGAGCAAGTGCTTGTAGTTGCACCTCTGGTTCTAAAATAAAGAATAAAGTTTTGGACTCTATACATGTTTTGACTCCATCTAGATTAAGTGGGAAAATATGTTAGTATGATTTGGGGGTGAAACATTCCTTTAACTATTCAACATTTGTCAATGACAATGAATAATTCAGCAGAGTTAACACAGACTGCAGGTCTTCATGGCTCAGCTCCTCTGGCAGATAATTCTCTCTCTAGATTCGGTGCTATTTCTAAATTAGGAGCAACAGACAGTTGCAAGAACACAAATACTTTCCGAAGATTAACTGAGAAGACTTTAAACTCTCTCTGAATTCTCTTGACTGTTTATTTGCCATGACTTTGAAATTCACTTGGTCAAGGTGCAAAAGAAAAATAAAGCAAAAAAAAAAAAAAAAGTAAGCAGAAAAGGAAAAATGTCCTCAGTATCAAATCTGAATATGTGCAGATAATGCCTGGTTTACACTACCCAACTGGTTCAGCTGTAATTGCAAGTCTTTCAGTAGTTGTGGCTTTCACACTACATGGCTGGTCGGCGACAGGGGGTCATGAACTACACGATTTTTCATTGCAGACTCCTGGCTGCTCTCCAAAAATGTTTTATCACAAAAACAGAACAGTACAGCCAGTGTGCTGTCTATGAGCCTGCATTGTAGATACAGTTACATTTGTTGCTGCTGCCATTTTTAGGACAAAATAGAACCCAGTAAATGTGTATATTAAGGGAGGGTAAAAGACACAACACAACATCAGGTACCTTCAAACCAGAACAGCCTCTTTTATTTTCATAGTCTTTCACTTGTCAAAATAAGAGACACACACAAAAATCACCATAGTGAGTGCACACATTAATAAACTGTTAACAATATTACATACATACATACTGACGCCAGCTTTATTTCATCTGTCCATTATACTGATCATAGATATAATTAATCACATTGATTCTCCAGTGCAGTCACAATAACAATAACAGAGAGATTCCATCAATGGACATGTGGTTCTCTCTCTTCATGATCACGTTGGTTGTACGTAGTTACTGCTGTTGATAAAGTCATCGACTGGATCTCAGATATTCAGTATGTCAAATATTTCACGGGCATCTGCGATGGGTCGGCAATCAATCAGCCGAGAGAGTTATCCCCGACTCGCCTCTAAGCAGAGTGATCTACAAAAAACTGTTTGGCAACTAGAAGACTGGGCTAAAATCTTGTCGTGTGAACTAGGCATAAGACACAGCAAAAAAGTCTGATCAACAGCAAAACAGCCCTACAATCTGGTCTACAATAAAGCAACCATACAGTCTGATCCACAGCAAAGCAGCCCTAGAGCCAGATTCACACAAAATCAGCCTTACAGTCTGATCTACAGTAAAACAGCCCTACTGTCTGATTCACAGCTAAACAGACCTAAAGTCAGAACAACAGGAAAACAGTCCTAGAGTCTGATCCACAGAAAAACAGTCCTAGAGTCTGATCCACAGAAAAACAGCCCTATAGTGTGATTCAAAAAAACAGTCCAAAATTATAGAGCTACAGTCTTTCTTTTTGTTACACTCTAGTGATCCAGAGCAAGAAGTTTAATGCTCCAGGCATGAGAACATGTTCTATTTAATCCTTCAGAGTGAAGGAGAGTAAAAAACTTATTTAACTTATTATGCCACCAAGGCACAATATTGTCAGTACTATGCCACTGGTTTGTCTTTGTGTGACAACATTTGTC
Organism: Crenuchus spilurus; assembly: GCA_036984385.1. NCBI lineage: Eukaryota > Metazoa > Chordata > Actinopteri > Characiformes > Crenuchidae > Crenuchus > Crenuchus spilurus. Next base: position 10,651 of record BRDA01089746.1, read on the forward strand.
TATTGGGCACATGATGGAGAATTTTTATTATACAGCAAAAGTAAACAATATCACATAGTCTGATATAGGATATGGGATTAAGCTGGGCTCACTTTCTGTCTCACTGTTGTTACTGTACAGTTTTGTAGCTGGATCGGCAGTTAAAAGGATAAAAACATACCCAGGTGGCTGCTTTGCGACTTTTAAACTTTAAAGAGTTAAGAGGTCAGTGGGGGTTCAGAGGTGTTTTAGAGAGTTCTGGAGAAGCTCCATAATTAAAGACAGTGTAATGAGAGTGATGTGGAAGGCCAGGCTCCACAGTCTTGTCTGACTAGTACAAACAGCAGTGTACAGACTGTTTCCTGATTTAATTAACAAACGTCCTCTCTGCCTCTGTTTCCTTTGCGTGATCACTCTCAGCAGCACATCTGGACATCCTAAAGCACATCTGGATCTCCTGACGCTTCTCCACAGGCTGCTGCAGATGGGCTGGAACGGGGTCTCCACAATTATGCCTGTTTTACATTTTGCATTAAACAGCGTTTAACAGCATTAACTGTATTACTGTGTTACACGCAGATACTATAGAGTAACTGTGAGAGGAACCACTTTTCTAAGAAAACAGTACTGATGCTGGTGCTGGAGCTGGTTCCCATGAAGAATGGACCCTCATTTCCACTGGTATGAGACCCCAACAATTATATATCTGGATGTGGGCATTCCCTAATATGGAAACAGAAGTCTGTTTAAATCACATGGTAGAATAAGGTCATCTTCTGCAAATTTAGCTTCTTTCTTTGGGGGCAAATCTAATCCTCCAAATGAGTGTTTTAAGATGTTCAATGTAAGGCTAGCAAAGGTTCTGCTTGGAAGACATTGCTACATCATGCTCTCAGTTGACGTTTCAACCAATCACTGATCGCTACATATCTATAAAAAAAGCCAACTCACTCACTGTTCTCTGTTGATTGCAGGTTGATGATCAAATTTTCCCCTTCTTCCACCAGTTTGGTCCTGTCCGATTGCCCAGGAATAGGCTCCGCCCCTGCATACTTTGCTCACAGGATATGCAAGAATTAGTTCATTGCATATCCTGGACTACCGATGGGGCCTACACCAAAGATGACGTAGCATCTACATTTATTTGTAAATAAACAGTAAAACAGCCCTACAGTCTGATCCACAGTAAAACAGCCCTACAGTCTGATCCACAGTAAACAGCCCTACAGTCTGAACTGTAGTAAAACAGCCCTACAGTCTGATCCACAATAAAACAGAACTATAGTCTGATCCACAGTAAAACAGCCCTGCAATCTTATCCACAGTAAAACAGCCCTGCAGTCTTATCTGTAGTAAAACAAGCAAATTGTTTTGAGCCCATACACTCTTGAGTCTTCCTGGCAGAACTTACTAATATCAGAGGTACTTGCTGATGATTTGTACAGCCACAAGTCGCTGAGTTGCAAAATTCAATGCACCACTTGATTGATTAGCCATCTGCATCCTAGCACATCAAAATTTACACAATTTTTTCTGCAGCGTCCACCAACACTTTTAGCTGTGGCAGAAATATTTACATGGTGACACCAGGGTCCCACTGTTAGGCTGGCTGTATCGTAGGCTCACTGGCTTGAACGGAACCAATTTTGCCATTCGAGAACCTTTTTTTTTGCAAAGGAATACTACAGAACCATTCACGATTTGGAACAACAAAGAACAGTGAGAACAGCAAGGCTATCCTACAGCACCAACAAAATCTTTAAGCTTTTTTTTATATATATTCTGTAAAAACATTAAAACAAGCATGTGTGTATTTATGTGTATGGAAACCAATGACAGGGTCAGTAGTGTAAGTAGCACAGTGATTAGTGATGAGCCACTGATCAATATTTACTAAGGGAGATGACCTTTCACCGCCTGTCTGGTCTGAGGAGGTCACCGTCTGTTCCACTTTGGCCTATGACCAGTCAGTTAAATGGCCAAATCCCACAGACAGGTTCAGGCTGATATTATAGCTTCTACATAAGGAGATCTCCCATTACACTGCAGTCTACATAGTTACAGAACAATACACCTTAGGATGTAATAAGTATTTAAACAGGTTACTGTGATGACAGAATAACATTTAGCTGCAAAGATCTACACTCACTGTTCTGTTGAAAAAGAAAGAGTTAAATGACTGAATTACTTTGTTTGGATAATCTTTTATTGACAATAGAATGACCAGATGTCCCCATTTATAACAGTGAATTAACACACACATCTAAAAGTCCTAAAAAAGACTTGCAGCAGAGCAGACAGGCAGATTTCTTTGTGTTTTGCTTGTTTTAGTCAACAGAGGGTTCGTCTGCTGTTATTTACACTTCTACTACCTGCTCACCTAGTTTTAGAGAATACTCATGCGTGTAATTTGTGGGGGGGATAGGGGGGTTATGACCCCCCCAATAATCTGATCCAATCACTATAACCTCCCCAATAAAGTCACATAATTTAAATTTACAAAAACATCTTTCATGAATAACTTGGTAATTTTCTTTATTCATGATCAATTTTGGGTAAAATACTAGCATGTTTAATCATTTGGTAATGTAACCCCCCCCTTTCCCCACAATAACGTGGTATCACCCACCCCGCTGGCTCTAAGCAGCAGCGCCAGGGTTGCCAGGTTCGCAGTTTTCATGACAAATTGGGCTTGCATGAAAATCCAGTCGCGGGTGAAAATTCAAGCGTGGCGGGATGCGGTTTTTTGGGCTACTTTTAAAAATTACATACAGAATACATACAATACATACAGAACGTGTTTAATAGTAAATAGTTTAATGTTTAATTAAACTCACATGCTCGGTGGTGAACAGACTGCTGTAAAATATTGTATTTATTAAATTTGGCAGGCCAAATTAAAACAGTTTCTTTAAATGTGGAATGAGGGGCTGCAAAATTGGAGAAATTGCAGAAATTCAGCATAATTAATATAAATAAAATATATTTTAGGATTTTATTATTTCACTAAGATTTCAGAGACTCAAACCTGTATCATTTCCCTTTTTTGAAATGTTAGAAATTGCAACCATGTAGCCTCAAGAGCAGAGGTAGGCAACTCCAGTCCTGGAGTGCCGGATTGCTGCACAGTTTGGTGATCTATGTGATCAAACACACCTGATTCAACTCAGCAGTTAATTGTAGTGTCAGAGCAGAGAAATCACCAAACTGTGCTGGGCACTGGCACTCCAGGATTGGAGTTGCCTACCTCTGCTCAAGAGTGTCATATATGTACATTTAAGCATAATTGCTGAAAATGACATGAAGGGTTTTAGTCTGCTCTTCTTTAATTACTAATGGCTATATTTGTGGAATTATGTCGTAATTTCTCCTAGCCAAATTATAGTGCACCAGGTAAGTACATACACTTGAAAAATTTAGAAATTTAGGTGTGTCATATAATAGATTCTAAAAGTGTAAAATATTTTTTACGGTTGGAAGAAATGTGAACAATTTCTTAATTGTTTAAGGTGCAGAGTAAATACAAAGAATGTTAAATAAATACATAAATTATTTAATTAATAAATAAATAGACAGACAGCTCAACCCCCCCAATGTTGGACCCAAAGTTACACCCTTGAGAATACTACTATGTAAAACTCAACCATAAGCTAGCAAGAGTCCACAACATCACCACAAATACCTTTTTTAAGACAAGGAACTTGAACTGTATTACCAAGAGACAGGTAGGCTGCTTTGTATAAGCAAACAAACTAACTAAATTTTGGTGACAATTTAACATACAAATAGTGCAAAATTTCTTTTAAATTCTGTTACTTTTTCAGTCATCTATATTTGACATATGACATACTGTATGATGAAAGGAGTAAAAGTTTTATCAGCCTGCCTTCACCATAGTTTATTTGAGTAAAACAGTTACAAAAAAACAAAATACATTAAACAGGAGAATACAACATTATTTTAGTCACCTATGTTCAATTTTTGGTATTATTAACAGACAGGAACTCACTCGACCAATCACAGATGTTTCTAGCACTGGCAACAACCAAATAGCCACTTGGCTTATTGTATTTGCCTCTTAGCATCTTGAAGCATTGGACAAACATAAAAAAGATTATAAACTCTAATTTTGATGAGTTTTCTTAGCTCAGACACACTGCCAGTCTCTGCTCTGAGTCTACATGCTCTCTGTAGTTTGTCCTTTGCCTCGATATATGTGATAACATAACATACAGTCAGTCTCTCTCTCTCTCTCTCTCTCTCTCTCTCTCTCTCTCTCTGTGAGTAGATTTACAGTAGTAGAATGGGAGTGTTAATCAGTATGTATGTTTTTAGCCCCTCATAAATAACCTCTGCTGTCAGAGAGAGAGAGAGAGAGAGAGAGAGAGAGAGAGAGAGAGAGAGAGAGAGAGAGAGAGAGAGAGAGAGAGACGACAACACAGAGCACTAGTGCTGTTGTGTTCTTTTCTGTTGTTGTGTAACTCCTGCTATTGTTCTATGATGAATTTTACCCCAGAGACAGTGCTTGAAACACACAGCTGCCATTTAGCATCAGATTTTCTCCAGATTTGCTGCTGTTCTCCACTTCATTACCGTCTGTAAACAATGAGCTGCCCAAGTTATTCTTACAAACACACCAGGAAATGAGCTCTGTTCTCGCTGTGTAATGATCTAATGATTACTGAAACCATCACTACAGACGCCATTTACTAACATTAAGCAGCTTTTTATTTAAATTACTGTGGAAGGAAATGAAATATTTAGCACAGTTAGCACATCCTGCTATTGTTTGTTTTTAGTTTTGTATTGGGGCTGCAAGTCTAATGTGGCTAATGCAGGTCCATTAGCATTAGCATGGTGCTAACAGCATGTATGAATCATCACAAGCTTGCCTGTTTATCTGTGTAACTGGACTAAATTGACGTAGCATATGTGTAGATGATGGTTTATACCTGGCCATTACTGTTTAATGCTCTTTTATTGCTCTACACAGAGCAGAGGTGGTGGACTCGAGTCTCATGACTTGACTCAAGTCAGACTTGAGTTGCAATTTTGAGGACTCAAGACTTGCTTGACTAACGCTGGTGAAAGACTCGACTTGACTTTAACTTGGTCTTTATGACATGAGACTTGACTTAGACTTGAGACAGATGACTCGAAAACACTTGATTTTTTATTTAAATATATGCAATTTCAAAACAAATTTAGATTACGTAAGATTTTTTTGGAAGCACGATCGGCTGATTATTCAGCAGGCAGAACGCTAAACAGCAGCAATAACGAGCCGTGGTAGCACATGGAGCGAGGAGGTGACGATATATTTAATTTAATTTTGGTCTGATGAACATGTGAAAAGCCAGCTTAAAAATGCATGGAAATACTGAAACATGCAGCATATTTTCAGAGATAAGGAGAGAGAAAGGATATAACAGGTTCACAGAGCAACCTAAACTAATGAAACAGTGCTATATAAAAATAAACACATCAGAAGCATGAAGTGGTTAAAGTGGGATTTGGCAGGTGGGGGAACTTTCAAATTTTGTGTCGGCGCAACATCGTAACGAAAAGTATCACACTACTTTTCTTGGCAGTGGTGGTTTTATTTTGGTCCATCTACACTGATATGGAAATAAGCAAACTTCGAGGAACACCACAATATGGAACACAACCTTGCTTTTCACAATCTCAATTCAAAAATAAAAAATGGGAAGTCCAAAACTGACTTATATTTTTAACATCCCAAAATTGATGCAGACAAAAACTATGACCAAAAAATCACAACCTCTGTATCACAAAACATAATAACAACAATCAAACAATTTTGTGGCTACATTCATACAGTGGCATACAGTTAAAATAGCTGCCATATTGACTGGTACTCCGTCTTGATTGTCACATTTTTTTTTTTGGGATAGACTGTGTGATCAGCTGACCTTCTTGTGAGAACCCATCTTTTAAACATATTTCTGTGGATTCCACTGTTTAACAGGAGGCCCAACCATTAGACGTGATTCCTAGTTGGGCTCTGAGAGGGGTAATAGTTTGTTTCATTTTGCTGAACCCCCTTTCACAGTCATCAGTGCTGACTGCCAGTGATTTCACAGCTTGCTGAAGCTTCAGCAGCCCACCAGTCACAGGAGCTTCTGGCTGATCTTTAAGATCTCTAAAGTTAAATATTTCTTTAATGTTGTGGCAGAGATGTTTGCTAGTGTGGATATGAACTGGACAAAATAGCATGAATAGTATGTGGCATACTAAAAACATTATGTGAAGGTTTTCATGGTTTGATGTAATGTTTATAATAACATTTCAGACATTGATTTATAGGTAACAGGTTTACATTTCAGACATTGTTTTTATTTGTTTTTATATACTTATTTTTATTTTTATCTACTATTCAGTTGATGATGTAATACTTTTTTGTGCTCAGAAATGTTCACTAAGAAGAACCTTCGAAAGATGCGTTAATAGGTTATGGACAAATGGTGTGATCCTCTTGATGGGGGAAGTAAGCTATTAAGTTATGTAACTGTATGTTTGAGGTATATTTGATGTTTAATAGGTTTAGTTTATGTTGCAATAAAACTATATTGATCTATATTGATTTAAATGTGTAAACTGGGGTAGATTAGACCATATTTGTATGACTTGACTTGTGACTTGCTTGACTTATAGCAGGGACTCGATTTGACTTGCTTGGTTCTCACAACAGTGACTTGTGACTTGCTTGAGATTTGAAGGCGATGACTTGAGACTTGCTTGTGACTTGCACATGAGGGACTTACTCCCACCTCTGGCACAGAGTAAGTGGAGAAAGAGCAGTGTGAGGAGTTTCTGAACAAATATTATCAACAGTTTCACACCCCTCCTCCAGGGTTACTATGTAGATTGCTACACTATTTTCCAGCCAAATTGCACAAAAAATCCACCAAAATATAAAAAACACCCAAAACGGCTAATGTTCAGCATTTAATCAGAATTAAATCCGTTAAACCAACATGGCAATAATAAATAATGAACAAAACTAAACTGCTGATATGCTAAAATGTATAGATAAGCAATTACCAGCACCTCTTTCTCCTGAGGATGCTACGGAGACAACACTTGTCTTATGTGCAATAGAAAGTATCCTAGCCAGCTGTATCACAGTCTGGTATGGGAAATGTATTGTCACAAACTGCAAGTCACTACAGCGAGTGGTGAAAACAGCCCAGAAGATCACATATACTATTGCATATTACATCATCATATCTTTACACATTTTTTCACATACAATTAATATTCACATTAATATACCTTCCTTGTGGCTTAACCAGTAATTATTCCATCGTATATCATGTCTATAGTATTTCCTATCCCATCTGTACATCATACTTGTAGTTCTTCTCTATTTCATCTGTATATCATGGTTATAGTATATCTTGTTTATAATATATACTATTCCATTTATATATCATGTTTATACTACATGGTACCTTGGGATACGAGCAGACCAACATATGAATTTTTTTTTTTTAA
>BRDA01089747.1:0-19352 GCA_036984385.1 Crenuchus spilurus
CCTCTGTAAAGGCTACTGTACCAAATATTAACACTGATTTTCACAGGTGTTCTAATACTTATTTGCAGCAGTAACACACAAATAAATGATTAAAAGATCATACATTGTGATTTCTGGATTTGTTCTTTTAGATGATGTCTCTCACAGTGGACATGCACCTAAGATGAACATTTCAGACCCCTCCATGATGTCTAAGTGGGAGAACTTGCAAATTCGCAGGGTGTTCAAATACTTATTTTCCTCACTGTATACTGTATGTAAATACAAACCCATTTAGAGAAAAATGGGACACTTTGCAAAAAGCAATAAAAATAAATTAATTGAATAGAACCTTGTATTTAACTAACACACACAAGGACAGAAAAGACTGATGCCTGCAACACACATAAAAAGGTGGGACAGGCAAAGTAAGACACAAATAAGTTAAATAAATAAATAATAAAAAAAGGCACACAACTTACTAAAGGTTCCAAAATGAGCATTTTAACTGGTAACAGAAAGATAGAGTATAAAAAGAAGCAAAGGCTTGCAGCAACAAGCAATGATGGGTCATGGTTCACTACTCGTCAGTTCAAAGACAATATTTCTCAGTGCAACACTTTACATAATTTAGGTTTTTATCTATAGCTCATAATTTCATGAAATGATTCAGGAAGTCAAGGAAAACCTCAAATGCCAAGGACACAAACTGCTGCTGAATGCTTTACCTTCACAAAACTCCTTCATGCTACCATGTTGGACATAGATACACTGGCTCAGGAGTACATTGGAAAATTATTGTCACTTAACAGAGTCCGCTGCATAAAAATACATCCTGAGAAAGAAGAAGATATGTGTTCATGTTGTACAAAAACACTGGCGAGTTCTCCACACATTCTCTACTGCAGACAGGTCAGAACTACAGGTAGGACAGTCCAGTACTCATACCCTCTTCTTCTGCAGCCATGCCTAATGTGCACAGAATGTGGTTTAGCATTGTCTTGTTGAAAAATGAATGGACATTCCTAGAAAAAAAGTCGTTTTTGAAAGCAGCATTTGTTGCTCTAAAATCTGAACATACACACTAAAAACAGGTATGATATAAGTAGTCTTGTTCTGAAAATTTCAACTTTCATAAATGTACCATCAAAGGTATATTTTAGCCTGTTTGGGTATAGTACCTTAACTGGTACAAAAATCATGGGTACAACAATGGAAAGGTACTATATTGTACCTCAGTAAGGTACCGCCTCAATGACAACCTTTGTACTCTTTTAAGTACAAAACTGTACTTAATATTTTTTGTGTACTTTTCTGTCTTCATTCTGTCATTAAAGAATTGTGAATTACGTTGGGCTAAGGGCACGGACACAACCCTGGCTTTTAGACTTGTTGCTGATAACAGTTTGGAGTGCGTTTCCCAAAAGTTTAGTTGCTAGCTACATTAGGAACTTAAGTAATTTTAATGATGCAGAACCTAAAAATGTACTTCAGTTTATACAAACATTTAAAACATCAAGTGATTTGAACATGTAGTCCCTAATGTTCTTCTTAAAGCATTTCTGTGTATATGAATACATATTTCTCAAATTATATCACTACAACCAATGATAGCAATGTAACATTAGGCAAGCTACAGTGGGGCTTAAAAGTTTGTGAACCCTTTAGAATTTTCTATATTTCTGCATAAATATGACCTAAAACATCATCAGATTTTCACACACAAGTCCTAAAAGTAGATAAAGAAAACCCAGTTAAACAAAGGACAAACAAAGGAGGTTGTTGATGCTCTTTAGGCTGGAAAAGGTTACAAAACCATCTCTAAAGAGTTTGGATTCCACCAATCCACAGTCAGACAGATTGTGTACAAATGGAGGAAATTCAAGACCATTGTTACCTCCTCAGGAGTGTCAACCAACAAAGATCACTCCAAGAGGAAGGCGTGTAATAGACAGCGAGGTCACAAAGGACCCCAGAGTAACTTCTAAACAACTGAAGGCCTCTCTCACATTGGCTAATGTTAATGTTCATGTGTCCACCATCAGGACAACACTGAACCACAATGGTGTGCATGGCAGGGTTGTAAGGAGAAAGTCACTGCTCTCCAAAAAGAACATCACTGCTCGTCTGCAGTTTAATAAAGATCACGTGGACAAGCCAGAAGACTATTAGAAGAATGTTTTGTGGACGGATGAGACCAAAACAGAACTTTTAGGTTTAAATAAAAAGTGTTATGTTTGGAGAAATGAAAACACTGCATTCAGCATAAGAACCTTATCTCATCTGTGAAACATGGTGGTGGTATCAGGTTTGGGTCTGTTTTGCTGCATCTGGGTCAGGACGGCTTGTCATCACTGATGAACAATGAATTGTGAATTATATCAGAATTCTAAAGAAAATGTCAGGACATCTGTCCATCAACTGAATCTCAAGAGAAGGTGGGTCATGCAGCAAGACAACGACCCTAAACACACAAGTGGTTCTACTAAAGAACGTTTAAAGAACAGTTACTGAAACGTTTAGTTACAGTTATTGCTGTAAAGGGGGGTCACAGCAGATACTGAAAGCAGAGGTTCACATACTTTTGTCTCTCACAAATATGTCATATTGGATCATTTTCCTCAATAAATAAATGAGCAAGTCTAATATTTGTGTCTCATTTGTTTAACTGGGTTCTCTTTGTCTACTTTTAGGACTTGTGTGAACATCTGATGATGTTTTAGGTCATATTTATGCAAAAATATAGAACATTCTAAAGGGTTCACAAACTTTCAAGCATCACTGTATGCATACTCACCCTTGTGTTTTTGTGGCGTGATCAGTAGCTGTACAGTATGTGATGGGTCCTTATTTCGAAAATTTCCTTATTTATATAATTTGCCTATCAATGTTTTCCTGCCATGTTTTGATTTTGTCATATATTTTTAGCTCTGATAAACATTGAGTTCTCAGAAAGAAAATTGTGGCTTTGATGGTATTTTCACTTATACAGGAAGAATAGGATGTCTGCCCAATAGCACAAGAGCTTTTACAGTGTAAAACAAGTAGCAGCTGTTTTCTCACAGCAGAGACAACATAGAAATCTTTACATTGTCTTAATGTTTATTTACTTAATCACTAAGAGTTTCCATTGTAATTATATATTTAAAAATAAATAAATAAATACAAAATAAAATATGCATGATCTGATTTTGAACCTACACCGGTGAAAAATCACTTCGAGCATCCTTCACACACATCTACCCCACTGCCAATAGGACATGTTGCATGCTCATATACATGCATTGGAAAGTGAGTTTTTGCAAGTGTCTGACTTTGCAAGTTAAACTGAACAAATCTAGAAACATTAATTAATTATTATATACTAATTAATGTAATTTGGACTACAGTGGTTGAAAACATGGTATAGACTATTGTACCATCAAGGTACAACAGTTTTGGGTAAACAGTCGTACTTTAGATGTTAGTTGGTTGACAAATGCATCATAACATGTTAGTTTATTGCTAACCTCTGTCGTTGTTTGGGAAACATACCACTGGATGGTAATTTTCATCTCTGATCTGGAACATATAATGTGAATTTCTTCCAAAAAGATCTGGAATAGTGATTTGTCTGAAAATAATACACAATCCCATTGTGTGATGGTTCATTTCAAATGCCTCTGAGCCCAGATAAGTCAACGCTTCTTCTGGACATGATTAGCATAAGGCTTATAAGTGGTATCTCTGAATGTAACTGTACTGTAGTGCTTGACAATCATTTCCCAAAGCAATCCTTTACCCCCATATTTATATGAGCTATTTATGAATAAAGGATCTTGATGCAGTGATCATCACTCTTCCCTTTATGCACTGGAATTCCTCCAGATTCCTTGAATGATTTAAGGACATTATGCACTGTAGAGGGTATAAATATGCAGATCCAGTCCAATTTTCTTTGAGGAACATTTTGATAATTTTCTCACATTTGTTGACAAACTGGAGATCCTCAGCCCATCTCGTCTCCTCCAGGATCTTTCATGGATACTAGATTTTTTGTACCAAATCACAATTACAATCACCTGTTGTTTTTTTAACCTTATTACTAGTCCTAAATTGACACAGTCCCACCTTTTTAAATGTGTTCCAGGCCTGAAATGTATGAATCAATGTCAATATTAACAAATTACATGAAGTTGACCAGACCAGGGTTAATAATGTGTGCGATGAAATACAGTAAATGTCAAAGTAAAACTAAGATACCTGCATTTTTATTTGAATTTTTGTGCTGTCCAACCTTTTGTGATTTGGGGTTGTATGTGCCAAAGATTAAAAAGACCATCCATACAGTTACCAATGTAAAGTGCAACAAACTAGCATCTGTGGTGTCATCAGTGATCACCATTGATGCCGAGGCTTATATTGGTATTTTGGGGAGACATATGCTGCCATCTAGACAATATTTTCTCCCAGGAACTTCATGTATATTTCAGCAGTACAGTGCCAGGCCTCATTCTGCATGAGATACAACAATGTCACTTCACAGAGTGTGTGCTTGACTGGCCTGCCTGCAGTCCAGATCTGTCTCCTGGTGAAAATGTATGGCACATCATGAAGACTAGAGTCAGACTTCACGTATCAGTTTTTATTGTAAGAAAGTGCCTCAACTTTTCTGAAAATTGGGTTTGTATGATTTCTGGGTGAACTATTCCTTTAGCAATGTCATTTTTTAGAAACTGGTAGAACTCCTTTTTAACCCGTTTTTGTACTGATGCAGATGGAGAAGGAATAGCAAAAGCTCTGAGAAGTAAATCACAGGAAACTGGGCTCTATTTTAAAGTGTTAATGAGAAAATGTGAATAATTCCAAAGTCCAAATGATTTTAGAATTTATATTCCCGGCATAAGAATGACCTCTGTACACATATGTACCATCTAACTAATGTATTTAAACATGAAACATGAAATCAGATAACATAACAAACTGCTTATAATACCCACAGAGACATGTAGTCATACAAGGAGACTGGTTATCAAACTAAAATCAACCTGAACCTAAATAGATATACTGGCATTTATCCTCACTACCTACTTTCTGTGTCCCTGTGCGCAAGATGTAACTTTTTGAACAGTCATGAATGTGAGAGCAGATCTTCTCAGGGTTTGTTTTATTAAGACTGAAAAGGCTTTTGACCATGTAAGGCTCTTAATTACCCCACCCGGGACTGCACGCTTTGCATTGCTGGCCCTGGATGGGCATGCCACCCGAATGTTACAGCTTCTACTTACTTCCTCCTCGATCTCTGGTGGGGATTTGATGGTAATGCCCATTAAATTGACTGACTGTGTCTGAAATCCAAAGCAGAAAAAAAAGGCTGAGATGAAAAAAGAAGTAAAGGCAGAGAAGAAACACTGCTGTGTAGCCCCATGGCTAAGTAAGTATGCTTAAGATCTTTAATCCTGTCATTCTCCCGCTCCTTCTCTCAAGAGCAGGGTTTCTGCCATTCTAGCTAGAAGTCCTGATCTGAGCGAGCTCTGTCTGGCCACATTCATTCATCATCATCCAACAGCACAGTAGCCGTGGCAGAATGACAGTGTGGTAATTAACCTGACACCAGACCAGAGCCTAAATAAACCTGTGCACAGGGAGCAAGGCTGCGGTGTGGCTAAGGCTGACTCAAGATCAGATGACTGATATGAGCCATAGTGATAATAGAGGAATCACTGCACTGCGGTACACCTTTAGTCTAGTGTAATTTACATCACTACATATACCAATACAACTGCACATGGTATAATGTGCCTGACAATACTGAGCAATTTTAAGATATAATTTTACTGTGTAATGATGAATAACCACAATGAAAAGCACTTTTATTAAAATATTCAAAAGGTACTTACATCTCTGACTTTGAGAGCAAACCTTTCAGAAATCATAAAGGGCACGTCATCAACTGCTGCAAAGAAAGGAAACATATCATTACAAAAGCAGCCAAATCAACACATAAAACCCTACAATATCACACAAAACCCCATCTTCCACATGTGCACTTCACCACTCATCACCGCACAATAGACGATGAAAATGCATTTGACTGGATGTAATAGTGCAAAATGGCAGAACATTCAAAATCCTTGGATCCCTTTGGAAACCCGCTCAGACAAAGCAAGATGAAAGGCTTTTTTAAATCCGGCACTGTACTTGAGTTCCTCTCCCTCCTCCCTCCCTCTCTCCCCTCCCCCTTTCTCCGTTAATTACTCTTGATTATTCCTGATCCTGTCTTGTCAAGGAGACGTTCGGCTCTAAAAACAAAGCGCCTCGCGCGCTCGTCAAAGGAGAAGGGGAAAAGAGAGAGACAAAACATTTGCCGGATATCAATTTGCATGAAAATAAGCCTGAATGTTGGGCTCTCAGAAAAAGAAGGCGATAGAAAAAGAAAAAGAGAAGGAGAGTGAGAGAGTATGAGCTACAGAGCAAGAACGAGAGAGAGAGCGAGAGAGCGAGAGAGGTGGATTGAAAAGAGGACTTGCCAAGAGCGCGGTGGTATAATTAGCATTCTACCAAACAAACGAGCTTCAACAGAGCTATAATTAAGCAGGCCTGTAATTAAGTGTATGCCCTTTATCATAATGATCATGGTTAAAGCGCCTTTGATGGCTGCCAGTGGGTTATTAACGGCGTAACCCCACGCCACACGGCGCCCCCACTAGAATCAGGGTGTCATGACTGTCAGGCTAAAGAGTGCCCCTTTGTTTATCAAATACATTAGAGCCCAAATTAACACAGGGTGATGCGGCTGCACAAAAGCTCTCATTGACTGCTCTGAAGAAAAATGTCCGGCCTACCAAAAACCCACGAAATGTCCAACTTGATGCCAGGGAAAGTGGTCGGGGGCTGTGGCACAGTGGAGGAGTACAGGCACTGAGAGTGCACTGTGTCTGCTGGCAGAGGAAGAGGATGTTGTAAAAGGTTGAAGGGATGTTCCCCTGAGGAACCCAAATACTGACACTATGAATATTGAGGAGGGAGGGGTACAACACTGTAATACTGTTTCATTACTTTGGCACAGTTGAATGGTTCTTTGTCCTCAAGTGTGGCAAAGCAGCATCGTACTGAGAGTGTACGTCATCCTTACAGTGACTTGAAAATATCTTTAAAGTCTCTTGTCTGTAAAATGATCTTTCGTGGATGAACACTTGCTCTGTTCTTCATTTCACCTGAGCCAAGGCATCAGTTGCTATGAAATCATAGGGATAGATCAGGTCAGACAGGTTAACCCCAGTCACTAGTAGCATGTGCTACATCAACAACTCTGCAGAATATAATCCCGTCCTTTATACATTCAGAGCTTCTGCAAATCACCTTTACAGCAAATGAACAGGTCTGCGTGGGTATCACCAGGTTGTAGAATAGGCTATTCAATTGCTGCAGCTCTGAGAGGCTCCCGCGCTAGCAGGGTTGGGGCAATTGAGCTGAAGATGGTAATGGCTTGTTTAGGTCCATAAAACCAAGTGAATAAACACAAGTGCTGCCCAGGTGAACCGTGGCGTGGTATGAAAGAGGGCCACATTTGAATCAATATGCCTTAATGGTGTGGCAGCTCGCAGTGAGGCTTTGATGAATCAAGCATGGAGGCAATGGGCAGCAGCATGAGTTGAAGGCCAGAGCAGTCCATTTTATTGTCCGTGGATAACGCTTTCAATCAGATTGCTCTTAGTATTCACCTACCATTCATAGCAGTTGTCTCACACACACAGTGTAAGAAAAATTCAAGCTGTAGGCAGGACACAGCCGATTCTGCTGGGAGAGAAATGGATAGGAGTTTGGGGTACAAGGCAGAGCACCCAAGCAGCATTTGCCCAGACTGCAGCTGCCAAGGCCGAGGCCGTAAAGAAAATGAATGGAGCAAAGCCCACTCTACCACATTTACTCCAACACAGCAAGCTAGACTCCGCCATGCTGATGGATGTCCTCACACATGAAGGGATGGAAGTTGGTTGCAGTTAATGGCCCAGATCTCAAAGGAACACCCTGTTGATGTTCCTGTGCTGGTAACTGTTGATATGCACATTTATGCTTCACATTGGACATGTGATGATTAGACTACAATGACAAGTTGGTATATAAAGCAGCACTATGTAAATTTAAGGATCTGGTGACCTCTCTGGACAAAATCTGTAACTGCACAACACTAGTGGAAGAACACTTTCTTATTTCAGTTGTGCTGTGGTCCTCACACGCAGTTATCTGAGTATAACTGAGCCATTCGAGTAAGTAACACTTATAAAACCACGTACATATGCTGGGAAACCAATACCTGACCACTTGCCAGTAGTAGTACAGTTTACATTCTGCACACAGACTCTTATGAGAGAGGCTCAGATTTATTAGGCAGCATTCTTCACATCACATTTGCTTCTGAGAGTAAATAAGATCACGTTAGTTATCAAAGTTACCTAATGAGCTGACTCTGCAGACTGTATCAGGAGGGAAGAACATAAAACACTGAATCCATCAAGTACCTGGGACATTAAAGACCCAAACACAACAACATCGTACTGTTATTGTCAGAGTTCTGCTTCCACCGCTTGGTCAGAGAAGTAAGATTACAGCCAGCATGTTAAGGTTGTTATATAAGTTTGGGGAATTTGAGGCCATTTATTGTTAGTGAATCTCCCCAGATTGTCTTCTGTCCTCTTTTCTATGGGCTTCAGATCAGAAGAATGAAATGTTCAGTAAACCATAGTATTGGTCTGGATGTTTAGGGGCATTATCCTGCTGGACGATCCCATCTGGAGTAAAGATTTTCATTTAGTCCATGAAGCTACATAACCTAACAAGGTTTCCAGGATCTTTGGAGAAAAAATCCTCCACCTGGCATCAGGTACAGTGTAGTCATCTCTCTTCTTATTCCAAACTCATAGTGTTCACCGCGTGTTGCCTTTTAGCATCTGATGGACATTTTGGAGCACTTGGTGACCCTTAGATGCTTTTTTTCTGTAATTCTCCAACATTAAGTAGGGACAAGTTACATACAAGTACCTCATACAGGCAAGTTTGTCATATTTGTCATTATTGAACCTTATTAAGGCCCTGATTATATTATATTATATTATATTATATTAAATTATTTATGCTTTCTCAGAATAAATTAACTTTGGTTGAAGGTTGGATGTTTCACTGAAGAGAATTTGTTTACTGTGTTTCCCCAAATGACCACAATCTTTAAAGATATAACAACAATAAGGTTGATCTGAAGTAGGGCTGCCATGATTAGTCAACTAGTCACGATTATGTCGACTATTAAAATAGTCGATGACTAATTTAATTGTCGATGCATCGTTTTTTTTTTTTTATTTCTTTTTCTCTCCAAACTGCTGCATCTGCCTTTCTGTGCTTGATGCACATGTGCAGTAGTGGTAACCGGGGTAGCCCGTGGATGACGTCACAGGACGTTATACACACAGGCTCATCATGGCTACCTGGCAACGGAGCTCAAAAGAGTGGGATCATTTTAAGAAAATGAAAGAGAAACGTGTGCAGAATTTGTCTTCCACGGCAGCACAACTGCGATGCACGAGCACCTGAAAAGGAAGCCTGTTGTGGCTGATTGTGACAATGATGAAGAGGGACCGTCATCTCGGTAAGCTAAATTGCTAGTTAGCTGCTAAAATTAGCGTAAACAGAGAGTTAACTTGCTGCTTACTCATATTTATAGCTGTAAAAGTGAACATTAGTGATGACGATCTGATTCATTAGCCTTAGCACACATTCATGTGTTTTCTGTAACGTTATAACAGTCATGTGTTTGAATAGCAATGCTAATGTTTTCTAACGTTACGTTTCAGTGCTACGTTTACACTTTATGCTAAACACTTAAATAACTGTTTGTTGCAACAAGCTGCATATTTAATTAAATGTTTAATGAACTATGGTCTTAATTGTTTTTATTTTTAGTTAGCATAGAGCTGAAATCTAATGACGGTTATATAATAGCAGCTGCATTCTAGTGCGATAAGCTGTATGTTTTATATTCAATTAACGTATGTCCGATTAGTCGACTAATCGTAAAAAAATAATCGCTGATTAGTCAACTATAAAAATAATCGTTTGTGGCAGCCCTAGTCTGAAGTCAACACATAACAAAATGAACAAAAGTGAATAGTTTTTTAAATCTTTCTGCTAAACAACACTGCAGTCTCAACAATAACTTTTCATCAAATTCAAATCACAATCTCTCCTCTCCTACAAAAACACGTCACTCAGTGAAAGTTTCTAATCAGCGACATCACTGAAACATCATGTATTCAGTGTGTAATGAACATGAAATGACACCATGCTTTTCTCAGCACTAGTTAAAGTCCAGTACCTCCTTACCACAGATACAAGCTTTATATTTGATGACAATAGAGGAGAACTAAACCAGGCCTGAGCACTGCTTCTAATTGCTGATTAGTGCAGTGGACTGAGAGCAGGGATTGGTTACTGTGTGAGTGATGGTGGTGTCTGGGGCAGTGTGTGCGCGTGGGCTGTGTGGATCATGCCCTTATTAATGGCGATGTCAGGTGCGGTGAGAAATGCAGGTATTGTCATGCCCAGAGCCCGCGGCTGCAGACGAATGGCTGCTTCAGGCTGGGAAGAGTTCCCCTACACGCTACCGTGAGCTCCAATCCCTCACACTTCTATTGTCGGATGCATTGTCACCCAGGAGTTCTGCCAGCCGCACTCACAGCACACATATCCACACACACACACACACACACACCTCTAAGGACCTCCGGTACACGCATGCGTACTGTTACATCCACATTCTCTCTCTCTCACACACAGATTTATATGTGCGCTAATGCTAAGAGACTGATGGATGGAGGACTCAGCCAGGCAGTACAGCACACTCCATGAAACAAGAAACCACATAACTTGAGAAAAGGGGGGAAAAGTACAACAGAGTAAAGAAGCAAGAAGTGAGCAACTCTAACAATATTAAATCACTGTAAGTCTCAGCTGCTGTAGTCCAAATCTGGATCATGGACTGTAAAATAATATCCACAAAGAACAATCTGCTCATTTATGCTGGATATTAGGAGTTTAAATCATATGGAAACTAGGATGAAGGAGCACACTCAGTGAGGGAAATACAGAGTATTAATTCTGGTTATGTAAACAGAAAGACCAAAAAGCAACGTGAGAAGAAAGGCTACACATTATTAAAGTTCCCCACAAGCAAACATTTGTCATGACTGAGCTTTAGGAAAATGCTCAGCCTGTAAAAATGATTGCTTGCGATTCGCTGAGCATTCAGGCCATGCCTTGTGCTCACCTTTGCACCACAGCCCACACAATTAAATCTCCTCACACCCGCCGCTTTCCACCACCAACTCACAGCCAAAACACTGCAGAGAAAGACTGGGCTGACTTACTGTAGCAGTAGGTCATGCATAAAGGACAACAGTGCAAGTGGATATGAAATCTGGAGAAGTAGGAGGAGGGTGGCCCAGTAGGGAGGCCCAGAAGACGAGGCTACTTCTAAAGGGCCTTGAAAAAAAGATGTAAAGAGGACCATGTACATGATCCCGCAAAAAAAAAGTAGTTCTGGCCTCTTTCTCGTCCTTCACCAGTAATCACGTGCGTCGCCTGAAGACGTCTCAGAGACATATTGTCGTTTATTTTGTCGCCTGGGTCTGCCATCTGTGCCATTCCAATAGAAGCGGCTGTGGAGGTGCTTGAGCATGGGGCTCTGCCCATGCCCCCCCCAGCCATCCACCCCCCAAAAGCTCAGCCTGGTCATTAGTCAAATTGCCTAATGAGAGAGAATACAAATGGCCCCCTGCCCTGACAGGAGGAGTTTTGGAGGTGTCAGCGCTCCTGACCCGTGCTATGAGAACAGATGATGGCTCGTTGCTATTTTCGGCTCTCTTTTAATGGCTCTGCTGCTGTCCTCGCCACTCTTCTCTTCTTTTGTCTGCTTATTTCACATTTCTTTGCCTGGCCTGATCAATCTGGAAAGTGACGAGACTTTTTAGAAGTTACTGGATTTGACTGACATCATTAGTACTTATATTCTAGCAAAAGAATGACTATGTGTAACAATAATAATAATAATAATAATAATAATAATATATGTGATAATAATAATAATAATATATGTGATAATAATAATAATAATAATAATAATAATAATATTATATGTGATAATAATAATAATAATAATAATAATAATATATGTGATAATAATAATAATAATAATAATAATAATATATGTGATAATAATAATAATAATAATAATAATAATAATATTATATGTGATAATAATAATAATAATAATAATAATAATATATGTGATAATAATAATAATAATAATAATAATAATAATAATAATAATATATGTGATAATAATAATAATAATAATATTATATGTGATAATAATAATAATAATAACAATAATAATAATAATAATATATGTGATAATAATAATAATAATAATAATAATAATATATGTGATAATAATAATAATAATAATAATAATAATAATAATAATAATATATGTGATAATAATAATAATAATAATATTATATGTGATAATAATAATAATAATAATAATAATAATAATATATGTGATAATATTAGAGAATATTTAAACACGTATTAAAACACATTCAGCATGAATGAACACAGAAAGACAGAACCTGACAAAGCCTGCTTTTTTGGGGGTGAGGCTGGAGTGGTGTAGAAAATGAGGCAGTATTTAGTGAGAGAGAGGAGTTATTTTTCCATCTGGGTGACAAGAAGCCCTGATTGTGGGTTGGACACCAGCACGTGGTACCCATTGGGCCCCGATCCATCAGTCTTCCAGAAAGCGGGAAGAGCCAACAGCACCTACTGTTCTCTGGCAAGCATCACACGGAAACAGTGCAGAGAGAGAACACTCAAGAGCTTTGTGATCTCCTTAACCTGCACCCACGTCAGGGGCCGAGACACAACAGTGCTGAGTAAACTACTGTCACAGGAGAACGCATGATGAAACACTCTCATTAATTCTCTAAATGCACAGCAAGAAAGGAATTTTGACACACAAGTCATTGTCCCAGTATACAGTGTAATGTCATGTCTGGTGCACACATTGCAGTTCACTGTCAGGCCTTGGGCAGCACATGGTAGCATATAGAACAGCATATTTTAAACATTTTAAAACACAGGCTGTCCAGTCATTCAGTGGATACTGAAATAAGTTTACATGTTCACACAGATTTGAAATTCAATAAAAAGTGCACAAGGTATGAATGAGTACATGTTCACTAATACTTCCTTCACTCAGAGTTGCTAAACTAATCAGTACTAGCTCAGATACATGCAGAAAGTGATTGTGGTGAAATGCTGGCCAACTGGGCTACAGCTGTGTGTGTTGCTGTTGCGCTGAGGCCTGAGTCTCTCTGAATAAATGGGCTAGGCCTCAGTGGAGCGTGTGTGAGCTGCAGAGCTGGCAGCCGAGCCACCGCTAAATTGCGTGTGCCGGATGGGCTGCAGCAGAAGGCACAATTACACCAAATCCCCTCTTAATTAGCGGTTCTGTGGGCATGCTAACTCGCCACGATGGGGCCGAGAGGGGAGGGAGAAGCGTGCAAACAAACACACACAGCAGACAGCGTGGCAACTGGAAGCGAGAAAGTGGCGGCGGGGTCACACGGTTAGGTCACGTCATGAACTGTGACCTACATAGTTTTGGAACTAATATTTTGCTAACTACTGCGCATCTAACCCTGAACCTCCATTTAAGGACTCCTGACACACTGGACACTAACCATGACAGCTCCTTGTTGGACCCGCTCAGGGGTGGTAGAGTGTTATTAAGTTTTCAGTATCGGGTGTAGTGCGGCGATGCAAAGCGACACTTCGGCCCGGTGAGTAATGATGCGTGCCAGGACCGAGGCAGGAGGGATGACAGCCAGAGAGGCTTTGTTGGCAGCCACTGGCCCGGCCATCAGCCCATTCATCATCCCCTAAAACCAATCCACCAATGCTTCTCCGCCATTCCTCATTAATTATGCTAATTTGCATGGCGTTGCACTTGCCCTGACAACAGGCTCAATGGAAGCCCTAACTCAGATGTGCCACTCATTGCTAAGGCTGAGCCCTCTGACTGTGACAGAGGGCAGTATGGATCCCTAAACTGTAAGGGGCGCTACGGTTTTATTAACTGGACATTGACTTTTACATGCAGATGCTGGAGAGCTTCAACTTTAGTCAAATTTACTTGAGTTATTTTCAAATAGTAGCACTTGCAGGAAGCTTTAAAAGTTGCTTTAGATCATCAGATAGCCCCTTTTGCACGCATCCCTTGAGAATTTCTTGAAATAACCACTGTTTGTGCTTTGCTTCAGCAATTCATTTGAAATTACCACCATCACTACTGTTCTATGTGTTTCTATGTATACACACTTCATTAATATTTAAACACACAGGTCTACATGCTGTCTTAAGTGGGACCAAAGCATCAGGGATGTTCATGAATTATGGCATACAAAAACGACAGCACATATTGCACAACGTTGCTGTAAGAGAAGAGCTTCTTTATACTTCCTTGGGCTTAGGGAACCTGGCTATTGTTTCAAAAAAGTTAAGTGCTGATGCAGATATAAGAGTCTTGTGAAAGGAAAAGCAGGCACTCTTGGAAACGGCCTTCGGGAAGCTCACTTGCCCCCATCCGAAATGGCTTAATTTCCCAGAATCTCATTGTGAGGTTAAATCACACTATATATTAGGAGCTCATTAATTACCAACTTAACGAGTCAGCGGACCCATTAAAAGATCTTTAAGGGCATATTTGATCATAAATCTCCTTAAACTATATTTAATGGCTGGATTTCGGGGAAATATTTTTATCAAGTTCTAATTAGATGTGTGATAACAAAGGCCGTTGAACATGAGGGCAATGGGAAGGCTGAGACAGGCCCATCCATTGAGGGCGGCCATGTTTGATAGGCTGGAGACTAATGAGAGAACAGATCTTATTCTGGGCCGGGAGATGGACGGGTGAGGGATGATGCTCCAGACTGTGATTAGGCCCATAGGCACGAGGCTCTCATTACTCTTAGGCTCCAGTTTATGAGCCTTCTCGAAACTTAGGCACAGATTTACTAAGGCCATTAGCACATTTCTGAATTCTTGGCATAGGCAAAAGCAAATGTCAAACCGCTTGGGTCAGATATGTTGACGGCTCATGAGATGTGGTGTTTATTTTCCATCGGGGTGTTAAAAAAATCCAGCAGGACTTGGATTATACCAAAGAGAGCACACAGGCTCTGTATGTTGAGAATTGAAGAAGAATGAATTCTCTGGGACTGACTATAAACGTGTGTGGAAAGCCAGCAGATAAATACAGTAAACAGTGTAAAACAGATCGGTTCTAGTTAAACACACAGCGTTACTTAACACAAAGCTTCACGGATATTTGCTCAAACGGAAATTCACACCACACAAGCAACTTTTAAACCTCTTCTATATTCTCCCTTGGCTCACTCCACACTGGCCATGAAAATAAATCATTAATAGCTTCTCTTTTTTTTTTTTTTTGGAAAAGAAGCTGTATGCAGTCTTTCACACCCTGTCGCCAGCCTGAAGTCCTTGGCTCCCTTTCAGACGTTCAGAGCAGTTTTATTGCCCCGAAATAGCATGGCTTAAATCGTGTACCCATCGAAAGTAAAACACAGCTGTAAATTTGCCCCCCACACACACACACACACACATACACATCAAATATCCATACACAATTCATTTAGGGCAATTTAGCTGATGCTAAACAGAATCAAGGTGAACTTTCAATGGGCGTTCAGTAAAGTGGTGGGGGGGTAAGAAAAATGGAGGCTGGCTGCAGGGTTTTTTAATCAAGCCACTCTTCAAGGCTAGCCAGCGAGCCATGGAGCACCCATACTTAGCGGATGAGTTTTTTTGCCGCTAGCCCCAACGCGTGTGTTCTCTAATCCTTCAGACTAAAATGTTTTGGTATTGTAAAATATGGCCACACCACTGGAGAAAAGCTGCTGGGCTACAAGGCACTGGAAGATTAGAGTCACGATTAAGAGTCTATAGGATCCTCCTTGACTGCCGAGGAGGCCTGCCTGAGCCAGTAATGGCACACTCTGCACCCGGAGATAAGATGGAACTTTTGTTTGAAACCTGATGAGAGGCTTCCTAATGAAAGTGCTGGCCCAAAAATAATCTTTTTTCTCAGTGTTAGTCAATCAAAAAATGGTGTGGCTGGGGATAGGAGGAAAAAAAGAGAGAGAAAGAGAAGTCATTTTGCATAATCAGTGAGCACCATCTGGAACAATTAACGGAATTCCACAGAACTCAGAGGATCAGTCATATTGGCTTATTAAAGATCCCGAATTATATGAGCAATAAATCCACGGAAAAATGAAGCATACCCCAGCCTGTCATCACTATTTTAACTTCAAATACGCAGGAATGTTCGATAAGGCTGAAAAGAAGAGATTAATATATGCAAATTATGTCGAGGCGCTTTAAAAGCCACCCCCCCGCCCCCCACACCCAACAACTGTCTCCGTTCCCCTTTTTCTGTCTCTTATTATGAGCCTTTATGTTTTATTCATACTCCAGCTCACCTGTCATTTCATAAGCTCTAATATTATGGGGGTATTATTAAAGCACGTAAAGTGGTGCTTTAATTGGAAAGCTCCGTTGCATTTTCCAATTATTTAGAGCAAATTAAAAGCAGATGCACATACTTTAATAAGGAGTCTAATATCGGTTCCAGGAAATCAAAAATCATTGTCACCCATTCTAGCGTGATATTTTGCAAACCCAAGTTAATTTTGGACCATCTCATAGCATCTCTCTCTCTCTCTTTCTCTCCCTTGCTCTAAGAATGAACTGTCTTCCCATCTCATAATTGAACTTCTTTTAATGGATTGGGAAATAATTGCGCTCCATATTAGGTTAGATCAGAGGCAGTGTCAAGCTTTCTTTTTTTTTTTGATTAATGCAATAGATATGTTAATGTCCTCTGTATTAGGTTTATCATTATATTACTGTAATGCATGCTGAATGGCCTATGTCACTGCACAGAGATGAGAAATTTAAATGACAAGTATGATCAAAGTTTGTGGAATGCATTCTGCTAACTGCTAACTGCTAACCGCTAACTGCTATGCTACAAATGCCTCATACTGATCAGCAAAAAAGCAACAATTAATCATTCAAATATATCAGCCCACAGTATATCCCTCCACACTTTCACTCTTTTTCACGTCCAGGCTTCTACTAACAAGTAAAATCATAAACATTTCCAGACAATATGTGAAAAAAACAACAAAACAAACAAAAACAGCCCAGGTTTGAAGGTACTGTGGTCAAACAAAGTGTCAGCTGTAGCTGAAGTGCAAAACCCTCTGCACTGCAATCAGCCTGACTGTCGTGTGAGTGAAGGTTGCAAAATCAATGTGAATTAGTTTTTAATATTCTGGTAATAAATGTCAAAGCACTGGCGCCTCACATCTACACATAATACAGCTGACGATGATAGACTCTCAGACATGTTGACTCTCCTCCTCCAGCCTGGGCTTCTTTGCATGTGTTTTTTTTTTTTTTTTGCTTTTATCGTGAAGTGACGGAAGGTTTAATCGAGAAAGCAGGCAATTCATCAATCCTAAAGGAGCTAGTGCTGCTAGGCTGACAGGGCACACATGGTTTTAGACCAACCTGAACCTGGCCAGCTGTCTCACACACATACACACACACACACAGTCCCTCACAATTAAGGCAAATCCAGCTGTCTACTCTAAGCCCCATTCGTGGTCTTCAGGTCGTCACCTGGTTAATGAAGAGACATAAATAAGCTACTCTAGAGACAGGGGGAAGACTCTCTTCAAAAACTGTATTACAAATCATGATTAAAAAGCTATTTCACAGCGAGAATCCCGTCTCTCTATTCACACATCAGTTCAACTGGAGCTCAGGAGAGATCAGGAGGAGATGGCTATTGAAACCTTTGTGGGACATTAGAGAAACATTGCTAAAGGTTGATCAATAGCAATTCCCGCTTGATGGAATGATGATGGGTGGCAGTGCATGTGTCCGCCTGTCAATCAGTTGCCATAGGAGACAGAGCTGCAGTGATGATTACAAGTCTTTCTGGTTACAAAACCTTCCTGATTCACTGCAGAACAAGTTAATTCATCACCCAAGTCAAAGAGAACTCTTATAGCATGCCAGGTAACCAGCTTAGAACCAGATGTGGTGCCCTGAGACCCAGACTGCTTTAAAGAATGCTGTTAATGAATGTGAAAGGAGGGTGGGCCTTAACACACAATACACATTATGTATTATGATTTGTAGATAAAATATGTATCACAGTATGCAGTTACCCTCAATGCTCTCAACAGTAATGCCACATATTTAAAAAAAAAACTGATAACATACTAAATAATGTTTTTTAAATTGAAAAAATAATACAAAAATAAACAATTTAATGCAAAATGTATTAATTTAAATAATAATAATTATTTAATTATTAAAATAAAATAATTTAACATCCAATTAATTACTTGTTACTACATAGTTCACGTAAATATTAACTGTTGTTTGAAGCACACTGTAACTAAAACAGTATTTATTAAATTATTATTCATAAATGCAACTGTTCTGTTTTGCTAAAAGAAGAGACAACACCCAGTGCCGTACTCAGATATGCATACTGTTATTGCAATGTATCAAATATCCATATAATCTAATCATGCCAAAAAGATACATAATGTAAAAAATGAGGATATGCAGTGTGCTCAGAAATAATAATGTGTGCAACAGATTATGTGTGTGCAATTTTTAAGTTAAATACAGCCACATAGCTCGTTTTAGGAATGATAAGACACGGTCTCTCTGTGCAGGGAGGCTCTTGGCTTGCCGGAGCAAAGTAGATCATCTTCACCACATGGTGTCTCTCTCCAGCCAGAGAAGACACAAACCTGCATTATCTGCACGTGCTCAGAGGATCCTCACTCAGTGCAGCAGGACACTGAAAACACCTACGCCAAACAGCCGGCGACGGTAAGCGGTCAGCAGAACCTCTCCATGCAGCTCTCATCCCACGTGTGTCAGGGTTGAGAATTTTATCACATAAATGCATAAATGTATGTCAATATAACAGACAATGAATGAATAATTACACACAGCTGGTAAATGCTCTCAGGTGGGTAGTGAGAGCTTTCTGTGGGGAGTCTGAACGCACTCTTTCATATGATTGTGCCATTTGCTCATTCCTGTGCATATGCTATAGTGGTGCTAGAAAGTTAGTGAACCCTTTAGAATGTTCTATATTTCTGCATAAATGTGACCTAAAACATCATCAGATGTTCACACAAGTCCTAAAAGTAGATAAA
>BRDA01089751.1:0-12319 GCA_036984385.1 Crenuchus spilurus
GTGTTGTTTAGTGTTCCCAACCTGTAAAATTGACCATTTACTGTGAAATCTAAAAACATAAGCAGTTTGTACTTTAATTGCAGCATCCTGGCAACTACTTAGTTGGTTAGAGTTAACCCCTCTTATGGGGTAACATCTTCATTCACTTTTCTGAGGAGGTGTACTGTATACTGAGTGATGGTAGCCTGAGGTAAATGTATGCATAAATGTCTCTGAGGAGGATTATACTAAGCAATGATGGTAGTCTGACTTAAATGTAAAGATAAAAAAAAAGATAAATGTTTAATGAAGGTTTTTATTAGTTTAGTTGTGAATTAGTTATTAGTCATTTGTGAAACAATATGTTATATTGGATGGGTAACACAATGTTTGGATTGTTTATGTGACACAATCTGCTGCGCAGTTAACATAAACCATAAAGTGCTAGGTTGCACTCCCCCCCTCCCATATGGCCAATGAAACATATCCACAAATAGACAAATGTTGTGCAATCAAAGTGACAAAAATGTTATATTCACAATAACGCAAAAAATATTTCGAAAGGTTGAAATCCTGCAAAACTGGTCTAGCAATCTGTTCATTTCCATCTCTGTTTATTAGGCAGCTGCTTCAGAAATGACACAATTGGAGCATGCAAGCAAACTGGTATGTCAAACATTTTCTCATCAATTACAGTATGTTTTACATAACGAACTCCAGAAAGACTTTATGAGGGTGTAATTCAGGATTTCAACAAAATTAAATCTCATTAGCTTTTATAGAGTCACAATTGCTACTAGAATTGGATTAATGTAATAAAAGCTCACTGCATGGCTTGTACTTGAGCGATTTAGCATTTTGCATGCAGTTCATGAATACCTGGTAATTGCTATGTAGCGTGAGAGACAGTGTGCCATCCGTGTTCACGGTTTGGGCTGTGTCTGCCGCAGTGTGCAGGCCAGACCTTATGGCGAGAAATAATGGCTTATAAACAGAACTGGCAGGCCAATCCCTCACAGAAGGAGGCTCGTGTCAGTTAGTGACAGCGGTGTCTGATTGAAATATCATAGCCAAATGAGGTGTGTAAGTGCTATGCAAATCCGCGTCCTCCTATTCCTCAGCTCGATCCCTCACTAACCAACAACGTCTGCTAGTGGAAAACATTGAGTCTGGTTACATTCATTCAAAAACAGTTACTCTAGGTAAGACATTTTGAGAGATTTTGCAAAAATGCTCAAGAACGTTTGAAAAATAAAAACACAGCAATAGAAAAAAATCCTCACTGATGCCCTATTGTTAAAGAACCAATTTGCCGACAAATCAAATTCACAAATTTTCTCTTTACCTCTTATGTATCGTGCTGGCATTATCATGTTGTGACAACACTGTCTACATTCTTGCCATCTTGTTACAACCTTCTGACAATTTTATGTGCCAGTGGGGTGTTCAGTCAAGTTTTGTATCTAAAGTTGCTTTAGTTTTCCTTCTCTTGCAGTGAAACTGCAAGAATAATGAGGCTAATAAAGGTGCACAGCTTGTAGAGCAGTGAAAGTTATAACCATGGTCTTACCAAAATCATAGCTGGGAAAATCACCTCCTGTAAAATTGACCATTTACTATGATACCTTTAACTTTAATTGCAGCATCTGAAAATGGATTGTAGATGTTATGAGACTGTTTTTATGTTCACATAATCATTAAATACCTGACAAAGGGGGCACTCAAGTGTTATGAAACTGAAATGTATGGTGGCCCAAAGAGTCATATCAAAACAACATTTACAAAGCAAAAACAAAAGCTGAGAACACAACAACATTATGAGAAAAAACAACTACATCAAGAAAATGCTATAAATAAAAAATAACATTACATTACATTGCATTTAGCGGACTCTTTTATCCAAAGCGACTTACAATAGTGGGAAAGTACAAATGCGAACATTGCAACCACATTTTCATTAAGGAAAATGCAAAGCACAATTTTCCTTATTTATCACTTCTCATTTTATCATTTCCTATTTTGTAAATTAAATTTTATTTTAAAATAAAACAAAAAATGAGCAACACATTTTAAAATAAATGTAATGTTTGATTTTGAATAAAATATCATTTTCAAAAAAGAAAATGATTAGTGATAAATAATGAAATTCAGCTTGTGCTTTTGGTACAATGTCAACAGCTAAACAACACCCCCCGGGAGCATTTCTTGTGTGGCAAACGTTTTTGGTTTCATTTAATGCAACATTTCTTAATGTAGTTGCATTGTGTGTTTTTTTGTTTTTTGTTTTTTGTTTTTTTTGCAGTGTTTTCTTAATGTAGTTGTGTTTTCTTTTTATGCTGTTGTGTTCTCGGTTTTTGTTTTTGCTTTGTATATGTTGTTGAGATGTGACTCCATGGGCCAACGTAGAAACTTAATGTTACATCATAGCTACTAGACTTCCTGAGATTGACCTTTACCCACAAATAATGTGTGTATGAGTACTAACTGCTGTAAAGCACATTATATTGGAGCAAGTTTCTATATGAATTACACTGAGAAAAATGTTTGCCAAATAGATCAAATAAATGGCATAGCTAAAACAGTAGTAGCAGCCAATTTGAATCCTAAATTTAATTGTTCTTTGTGATTTTGTTAATAGCAAAATATCATAGTCATTTTCTTATCTACAAATTGTGTGCCATGAGTCTTACCTGTATGCAGTTTGTTCTGTGGATCAGCAGTATAAAACAAAGTTTTGGATAATCACAAGAGGCACTAAATACAAACAAAGAACACAATGGTAAACCACACTTGTAGAACACTCTCAGATAAGCACAATAGATTGAATGTAGGTGTACTACCAAAACATCACACACTCAACAGGTTTGTTCAGAAGATTTTGAGTCAAACCTCACAAGGAACTGTTGGTGGACAGAACTCAAAGAGACAGTCATAGCCTTTTTATTGTTCCAATCTTTCATAATGTTCACTACAGTGGACAGATATTAGCCATTATCTTCTAGATGCAATAGTTGTAACATTATAACATACACCAGCCTTAGTGGGCAATATTATATACATATATATATATACATATATATATATAAATGCTGTAAAAAAAAAAATGAAAATCAGAATTTATGCATGAAAGGGCTAATGACTTACTAGGGCCACAGCACCAATTTCTGGCAGTGTCAATTTCACTGGCAGCGCCCAGGGCCACCCTATTATTAAATATTATTTCTTTTAATAATTAAAGGAAAATAAAATTCCAGACTCCCCAAATGCCTTCCCCCCAACTTGGGTCCCTCTAACTCAGTCCCAGTTTTTTCTCCACTATGACCACTCCACTGAACACCAATCACAGTCAGGACAGAAAATGGACAAACACATCTGCAAAGAAGCTAGACAAGGCTGCACTCTGGTGAATGTATGTCAGTGATCTTTGATATGTGAATGATATAACAGTCATAGAGAAGAGACTTGAAGATTATAAGAGTGACAGATGGGACTTCAGCTCAGTATGAAGAAGACAGGTTATGACAACAGGAAAGACTTAACTATCACTGATGGAGAAGAGGTGGAAATGATGGACAGCTTTTACTCAGATCAATTATTAACAACAAAGGATCAAAGCTCTCAAAAATGTGACAGAGACTGGCATTCCCTTATGAAGGGCCTTAAGAAGATCTTCAAATGTAATGTGTCTCTACAAACAACAATGTCCAGGGATGTGTTTCCCAAAACCTGCAACTTACAGAGTTGCAAAAATGCAGTGTTTCCCAAAACCATAGTTGGAACTACTGAGGTCACTTCATTGGTAACTTATATAGTACAAGCCAACTGAAGGATAATGTCAGAAAGCTGAAATTGTGTTAAATTTGTTATGAATATGCATTTCCACAATATTATTACAAAACTCATGTTACCTACAGTATGTAACATTAGGGAAACTACACCCTATCATCATTGTGTTCTTGTGGTGCGATTGGTAGTAGCTTTATATAGCAGGTCAGCGTTTCAAATCTGTTTCCATATGTATAGTCCTGGAAGGACAGAATTCATCATTGGGTGATCTCTCTGCTCGTATACAATTAAGCCACTGCTCAGTTGAATAAGGTGAGTTTGAGTAGGAAGATCAACAAACTGTGCAGGAATCCAGCTCTCCAGGACTGGAGTTCACCTTCCTTAGTCCAGATCTTGGTCTTCTCTGTTGATCTTTATGGACAGAGTACAGAATTGATGCCTTTGAGTTTTAATCAAGTTCAGATCATATAATATCATGTTGTAGTTGCAAATGTATTATTCTTTGAACCAAGCAAATATGAAACAAAATGTAAGGAGAGGTTTACTCAAAGCATCTTCAAAGCATGGTGACCAGACTTAGCTTTTTAGACTGTTGTTGTTCACCCAAATGAGTAACTTGTTTCCCCTCAAACTGATGGCTTGTGTTTCCAAGGTCATAATTTGATGCCTGTTTGATGGCTTTGTGCTCCCAAAACACAACATCAACAACACATGATGGTGGAGACAAACTGGAACATTTTTAGTGGATGTGAAAGCTTTCTTTCTTCGAGACGTTTCCATCCTGTTTGTCAAAATACACCAAACAGCTTCAGGTAAAAAAGTAATAGTTTTCATTGAAAAGGCCGCATTCGAAATTGCATTCAAATTACACAGCAGGAATCTTTTTTTGTTCCTGATGTAATTTATTTTTGATTTCTGTCCTGAAGTGTTTTCACGGCTGCTTTTTTATTTTTTTCCTGTATGTCCACTTTTTTGATTTAGTCCACAGCGCAAACTCTCAAAATCATCCCAGAATCAAAAGACCCCCCGAAACAACCTGAGATTTCCTGAATGGCTAGATCAATACTGAGTGTCTCATCTTTTCATTGGTTCAACATCGAAAATTAGCTTTAGAGGCTCTTTTTAAAAGGAACTGTGTGTTATCCTTGAATACTGCTTCAGACTAATCTTATAAAGTCAGCATCACATTAGGAAAGCTTTGGGGTCTTGACCTTTTTTTCTCAGACTAAATCCATATTTGCTTTGTGGCCATCTCATGTGCTTTGCCATATGGTCTCATTTCATTTTTCATTCACAACCTTTACTTCCTCACTGCTCTTTATGGACAAAGAATGTTTTTTCCTTCTGTCTATATTGATTATGTACATGTCTGTTTTATGGCTGAGTAAGGAGTCTGACTGGTTTTTGTACAACTCCAAATCAGAAAATGATTTTTGCTTTGACTTTTTTTTTATTTTAGGCAGTAAGAATCCAAGATATGTCATGTTTTGTCTGGTCAACTATATTTTTTTTGCTAATATACATCCATTCCTGCATTTCACACCTGCAACATATTCCAAAAATGGAACAATTTAAGGATAATAAAGAGGTTAAAAAATAACAATAATGGTACAGTCAATTACAATTAATGGTAATGGTTTCATCCAGTTAAGTCTGAGTTTTTGAGGAGACAGATCTCCAGGTTGTCAACAAATGTGTGAGAAAATGTTTAAAAGCAATGTTCCTCAAAGAAAGACAGGTGAAAAGTGATTTGCATATTCCTCCCTCTACAGTGCATACTATCATTAAATGATTCAAGGAATCTGGAGGAATTACAGAGCGTAAAGTGCAGGGACAAAAGCCTAAGCTGAACACCCGTGATGATCCCTCAGACAGCAATGCATGAAGAAATATAATTCATAATTAGCTTGATGCGCAAGAGATTACTTTGGAAAACCTTCATAAAGCACTACAGCACAGAGTTCAACTCACAAACGCCACTTAACACTTTACTGTGTACATTAAATTAACTAAAGGTGACCTTAATGGAGATGCTGTCGTATGGACTGAAAGCAGCTCATGATTGTAGTCAGTACCTAGAACTTCTCAATCCCACCCATTGAAAATCAGAAGGTGAATGATTGATTACACTGTCATCTCTTATTGATCTTGGTAGTTAAATGTAGCAGTTCTTTGAGTTCAGCTCCTGAAGTTGTAACCAATAGGAAAACTTATGTAACTATAATTATACTGGAGAAAGATGATTCTAACTGGAAAATTTTGGAGTTTATAAATGTGAACAAATCTGAACTTAAAAACTGAAATAATCTAATTTACATTCCTGATAAATCATTAGGCCATCATTGATGGCCCGGGTGACCCTGGGTGTATCTCAGTGGTCTTGTTTATAAAGATTGTATTGTGTATTTGAGGCTCAGAACAGACAAATGCAGCAGCTAAACAATCTTCAATCTGTTATCAAACATCTGAAGTGACTGTAGTAAGAGCTCATTTAGGTTTAGTATTCAGAGTTTAGTGTTTTATTGGAGAACCTGCAGTGTAAATGGAGGACATGTTCTCTCAGTGGATGTGTGTGTGCAGTAGCAGTGATGGATTGAGCGGCTTGGGCCAGGCGTTGACTCAGCAGTTTGATTCAGCACTTTTGGGTAAAATTACCTCCTCTTTGGGATGTATGAAATGGTGGCTAAGCAAGCACATCTTACATGCATCAGTGAACCCAGAAAAATGCTCAATTTATTAAAACATGTTATGAATATATTGAAATCAGTAGCATCACTTTTCTACAGGTTACTGTAGACAATAGATCACTGCTTTCGTACTTCTAAAATATCTCATAACTCTAAAATAGTAACCAGTTCTGTCCAGAAAACTGTCCTCACTGATACCTGTATATCTTTCCCTGCAGTTTCTCTAAAAAAAGGAGCCTGACTTTAAAGGTTATAATAGTCTGCCTGTCTGAACTTTATTAATGGTGTTTTTCCTCCGTTAAGATAGTAATGGAGTCTATCCTGCAGTATAGTATGGTCAGAGGAGCAGAAACACAGTCTGTTCCAGCACTGATTTATACATACAGAGGGTTTGTAAGCTAAACCTGGCACAACTATAGAAATAGATGGGTATACATTTAATTGATTAACATTTCAAGCCAAGACTTTTAAAACTTTACAATTGTAAGGTGACCCTGTTATCCTCAGCCACTAAACCTACATTAAATATTTATGAGGTAGGTGTGAACACTTAGGTGAGAGGTCTTTGTTCGGTTCACATTCCACACATTCCACAGCCAGTAATCCAACCAATGGTATGTCTGGAATTACCATGTCATTATCAAATAAATGACAGAATGCATCATTTGGCAGGGAAACATACGCAGCTGTTCGACTCGCACACAATAGCGTGTCTCTGCTTATTGAAGCTCCTCTCACAAATATCTAAAAATATATTTCAATTCAATCTATATATATTTGAAAAGTAGACCCTTTATGGTTTCCGGGGTATGTTTTGTTTTGTTTCTACGATAAAATCTGAATGTTTTTGCAGAATTTTGAGAGCGGACTCCAGAGGGTTAACATTTCCAAAACATAACCCTAAACTTGCCTTAACCTTACTGTAACCATAACCCTAAATTTACCATAACTTTACCATAAATTGTACTCTAACATTAACATAACCTATACCATATCCATACCATAACCTTACCATAACCATAACCCTAAACTTACACTAACCATATCATAACCATAGCCCTAAACTTACCTTAACCTTACTGTAACCATAACACTAAATTTACTGTAACCTTACCAAGACTCTTACTCTAACATAACCCATATTCTAACAATGCCTTAACTTTACCCTAACCTTTAAACATGCCTTCATCTTAAATTTAATGATTTATATTGGGGTCTCCACAGAAGCAAGGTCCTCACAGTGTGGGTGTGTAAACAAGTTTTTGTCCCCACAACTAAACCTAGTAGACACACACACACACACACACACCATCAGCCGGGAAAGCGTTTTGTACCTGCTTCTCATTCACTCAAGTGTCTTCTGTGGCAGGCCGAGTGTTTTACCTGCTGCAACAGTTCATCGATTTCCAGCTCACAGCTTGACTGCAGCTTGGACCTGCAGATATATCAGACATTGTGTGTGTGTGTGTGTGTGTGTGTGTGTGTGTCCACATTTGAAAACAGTCTTATGAATGAAAGTCTGTGGGAAGCTGCACTAATATAGACTCATAATAGAAAACTGAATCCAACTTAAGTGGTAAAATATAATGTATTAAATCATTTCCTGAACATCACCTGCAGCTGTGTTGGGATCCTCAGTAAAGTCATCTGAGGAAAAAGTCATCTATTAAAATTATATTTTTATATTTATTATTAACTTACTCTCACAATCAAAATAGAAATATGACCATTTAATGAGGTCAAACCATTCACAGCAACAAGTTTTTTGTACTTCTTTTATTCCTGAATTATTCCTTCTTATTACTTTTATCTTTCACTTCTTTTATCTTTCACTGTGCTACCAGAGGAGGGTGGTTACACTTTTGAGTCTTGGGTCCTCTTGAGGTTTCTTCCTCTGCTTTTTGGATTTTTAAAGCTGCTTTGTGATAAAACCTGAATAAAGTGATAAACAAGAACATTTGAAATGATTGAATTCTACATATTTTACTTAAACATGTTTTCTTCAAATTTCTTCAAGTACTTTCTGTAGTTTGTTTTTATTTGCTGAATTTAACATCAAAAATTTAACACAAAACATTTTACAGGACATATTAAAAGGCTTTCCCAGTAATTTTAATTCAGTAAATAAACTAACTGTGTATTCAAATGTGCAAATGTCTATTCTCTGTAGAATTTTTAAAGCAATGGTCACAGTCTGCAAGAAGAGACAAATTGGTTATATTAGTCAGATATGGACATATAAACATTTAGATAATTATTCAACATATTTTATTGCACAGTTGCTCTTTATATACAGTGGAACCTTAGTTTTCATCATTAATCTGTTTTAAAGTTCCTGATGATAACCAAAATGAATGATAACTGAAGCAATGTTTCCCATAAGAAATAATGTAAATTCAATTAATCTGTTCCAGACACTCCAAAATACATATATGTCATGTAGAAAACAATAATAAATAAATACAAATGAAATGGATAAATGAACATTTAACATCACTCTTATGGGTTTTATACTCTGTTTTAGAGCATGCCAGTGCAGCCTGTTTTGTACACCTGTTCTTGGGGTTCTCTGCCACTATTTGTTTTGTCACCTGCTTTCAGGTAGTAATGCTGTATGCCGTTGCTTTACTGTGATGTCTTTTAGTTTGTTTTGAGGTTCCACTGTACTGAATTCTAGTGATGGGTCATTCGCAAATGAGTTGGCTCTTTCAAACAAATGACCTGAGTTGGCTCGTGTCTGCAAGGTGATTTTTTTTTTCATTTTTTCTGTTAAAGTCACTCAGGACTGATCAGTTACACCATATGTCTGCACACTAATAAGGATGGGGAGGAGTGGGGGAGGGGCAGAGGTTGCAAACTGCATGCACACACAGAAAGGGAGAAAGAAAAGCTGCAAAAAGACAACTCTGCATGTGGAGAAGGAAAAATAACACAAGTATAAAGAAATAAATGCACAGAAATAATTGTATAGACAAATAAATTAATAAGTAAATTTTGTCATGAACAAGACATATTTAAATCAGGAATCTATTTCTAGCTTTCCATACATTAGCATGTATTTAGAATATTTTTGCATTTATACGTTAATTTATATATTTCTTCATTTAGAAAAGTTTTTTAATCATTTTTAATTATTTTAAATTAAATTAAATGAAATTTTTATGAAATAATTTGACCAAAGTGAGAGATTACTTTATTACTACAAGATCAAAAGTGATAGTTTTAGAGCATTTTTGCTGTTTTTACCAGCTGTTGCCAATAACTCTACAGAGCAGCACTGACTGATGAGTTTCTGCAGGTATTTATTATTATTTTCTTTAATATCGGCCTCCAAGGAATTGGTTTTGTGGCCTTGCATGGACACTGTCCCCCTAGCCTTGGAGGTGTTTTTTCTATGACTCATTAATATTTATGAACTGAAACAAAAACTCTCTCTCTCTCTCTCTCTCTCTCTCTCTCTAAGCTGTGTCTGTAGGTGGTACATCAGAGTTATGTGTACAAATCTGATAAGAATCAGATATCTGCCTTCATACAGAACTGATTATTGAATCTCATGCTGTATATTGATTCTGTATCTGAATTGAATTTCCTGACTTTGATACTTTTGTAAAACAGCAAAAATATAAATTCATATTTTATTTATGTTTGTTTTAAAGGTCACAATCAACAATAACAACAATATACATTATTATTATTATTATTATTATTATTATTATTATTATTATTATTATTATTATTATTATTATTATATAAGGTAGCTGAAATGCATTGTTGGAACAAAATGCAATTGTACTAAACACACTTATATAGCGCCTTTCTAGACATACTTAACACTCCACACAATTCATATACACACACCGATGAGTTACTTCTGAATACCAAAACAGTAAAAAAAAAAATTTAAAAAAAAAAAAAAAAAAAAAAGGTAACATAAGGTAATCCTTTATGAGTCCCACAGTGGGACTCATTTTCACAAATAACAAAAGAATAACAATAAATGTGCTTGTGTCAAACCAAATAGAATATGATGAAAATGTTCATATGTGTTCATAATTTAATTTGAAAAGCTAAACTGTATTTTACATTCATTATTAGAATATTTCATTTGGAGTTAAATTACTACCTAAATTACTATTCAAACAGTATTCAAAAACAAAAAAAGTTTGAAATGTGTCACTTTATGAATATTGAATATACAATATTTATAACCGTTTATCTTTTTTAATTAAATTTAAATTTTTTGTAGATAGCACTTTCTCTACAGTTTTCATGTTAGCCAATGTTTTGTGGCTGATGTTTGTTTCTTTAGCTTAAAGAGCTATGTTGCTAATAGAGATAGCAAATAGCTGAAGCTCATACCCCAAATAGCATAGTGCTAACAGTATAGCTAAATCAAAGTGTGTGGAGTTGTTCAGTGATTTCTAATAGACTGTTTCTGACACTGTGTAATAATAAAAGCAGCACTGCGAGCTGTTTGAAAGATGTAATTTATATCTTAAGATTATTTTTGTAATCAATGCACAGATTTGTACTGATGATCCAATAGTTGTGTGTGGATGGTTGACCCTGGCCAGTGGTCCTTATAGTCCTGATCCTCTCCAGGCCCCGGTACTGACCCAGCAGTCTCCGCAGTGGGACCATCTGAGTGTCTGACGTCTGCATGTCTGTTTTTAGCCGTGCCGGAGGAGGAGCTGGCAGCCGGAGGAACGGAAGCGACTGGGCATTCCCGCTGCAGCCTGTCCTGGACCTCCCGAATTAATCAGATTTACCGCGCCGTCCATATGTCGTGGCAGCGTGAGCTGAGCTCCACAGGGCCAGACTCTGCAGCTCTGACCCAGGAGCAGCTTCTCTTGTCAGGACCATCAGAGCAGATACAGCAGAACTGATATGGGGTCAGTGTTACCTGCACAGTGAAACCCGGGCTCCTGGACGATGCAGAGGGCCTTGACCCTATTGTTCCTCCCTCTCACAACTTCTCCAATCAGCCCCACGTTGGGAGTGGCTCAGTGTATTGTGTTTATATAATACACACACACACACACACACACACACATTGTTTTATAGCTCTACTGACCATAGAGGTGCACTTTGTAGTTCTACAATTACAGACTGTAGTCCATCTGTTTCTCTGTATACCTTGTTCACACTGTTCTTCAATGATCAGGCCCCTCACAGAGCAGATAGATCACTCTCAGTGATACTGATGTGGTGGTGCTGTGTTAGTGTGTGTTAGAGTGGATCAGACACATCTGAGCTGCTGATGTTCTTAAACATCTCAGTGTCACTGCTGAAGTGAAAATAATGCAGCCTACAGCATCCTGTGAGCACCAGTGAAGAGCTAGAGGACCAACAAACTGAGCAGCAACAGATGAGCTACTGTCTCTGATTTAACAAGGAGGACCTCATGCAGCTCTTTATATGTAATAAACATAATAAACATGTTTATTTAAACTATTTATTTTCCAATCAGTGAAAATGTACTTGTAAGAACACCGTATTTTATTACATATGTGTGTGTGTGTGTGTGTGTGTGTGTGTGTGTGTGTGTGTGTGTGTGTGTGTGTGTGTGTGTGTGAGCCAAATAATAAAGTTTGGTTACTGATGTCTGACTCAATGCTCCTTACTGATCACATAGATTTATTACATTCACCATCAGCACATATGATTTATCATAATAAAGTATTGATTAACCATAGCAGCTGTTGGATGAATACAGATAATACTGCACTGCCATGAGGAGAGATTGGGAAAGGGTTAAACCAACAAGTTAGCATACATAATGTTGCTACTGATTATCACTACTTATAATTTAGAATATTATGGGTATTTATGGCAATTTTCATGTTTTTTTCTCTGCATATAAATAC